>FIZR01011964.1:0-31346 GCA_900060175.1 Ferrisia virgata
ACCTTCAAAAACCCAAGATAACGAGCTTTTGGAATTTTGACCAGCTGTTTTTTTCGTCTCACTATGCGATGCGACGCTTGGTATTGGTAATACGTGTATCAGATTTTAAAAATTTGAACAGACAGAGTGGTATCTAATTTTATACAGTTTGTTCACATATATTGGTAAAGATTTTTTTAATAATTTTTGGTTCTAGTATCATGAATTACATACCTCTAGTGGCATGAGGGAGAGGAGAGTTGGGACTATAAGACCTTACATATTTATTACGAAAAAATGGTAAAACTCAACATTTAAATTCGCTCAGCACTTCTCAAATCATTTGATCGATTAAAAACTTCAATAAATGCACTTCTGGATATTTACAAATTATGCCTCACTTAATCTTGGTTTCCAGTGAAAATTTTTTCTCCCTTTTCCAGCCTATCTAGTAGGGTACCACTTATTATATAGGTGGGAAAAAATTTTCCGACCATTTTACCGGACCTAAAGCCCTTTCCCCAGTCAAATTCACACACGTGTTGATTTTGAGTTACAAGTCATCATATAAAATTTCATGCCCCTAGCTCAAAGGGGAAGGGGGGAGCTTTGAGTCCTCAATGTAGTATCATTTTCGAAAGAAAAAACGCGGCGTTTGATTTTTTTAATAATTTTTGGTTCTAGTATCATGAATTACATACCTCTAGTGGCTTGAGGGAGAGGAAAGTTGGGACTATAAGACCTTACATATTCATTTTAGGGGTATTTATAAGTATCAGAATGATATGAATTCATTAAATCATAATATTTGGACAGATCTGTTTTTTTCTGAAATACGCCGTGATTTTAAATACACGGATATCAGCTCATCAACCACTTCAACCTCAAGTATTTATGAATTAAAATTATTTTTTTAAGTCTGAGCAATTTAGAGACCTATTCGAAGATCAAAGCACCATTTTAGAGAGGTTAAGAGCTAAAAAAGTTTGAGTTTTTTTTTTGCATGCAAACAGGCTATGTGAGAATAACTATGTGAAACTTTAAGTTCTGGTCGCCACGGATTAAAATTATTTTTTCAAGCTGAAATTTTTTGGGGGTCTTTTTAAAGCTTATGGGAACATTTTTAAGGGATGGCGCAGAAAAAAATCTAAACTCAAAATTTCACTGGCACCCTACTGCTTATAGTTCCGAATGTGCCAGTAGGTAATATAATATGTATTATGTAGGTATACGTCAATCTTACGTAAAAAAAAAAAAAATAAGCTATATAGAGGTAAACCTATACTAGGGTACAGGGGTATTATACGTATTATAGAGACGAAAACGTGGAAGTTTAAAACAAATGGTCGCATACATGTCATGCCAAATATTAAAATATGTTTATCGGGTATTATAATCGTATAGCGTGCTAACTTTTTGTAAACATACAATATAACGTACTTATACACGTATTAACATTCACGAAGATAATACAGGACTTACCTAAAGGTGCGCACGATTCTAGGTCGTGTTTCCGTTTCGTTCTTTTTTGGTAGTATTGCGCCGTTATTGTTGTTGGTTTTTGGTCGGCTCTCGGCTCGGCTGTTGCGTAATCAAATATTTCGACGTACACGTAATTTGAGGTAATACGAGATTATATGTGATATAATGTTGTTTGGAGAAGGAAGCGAAGAGAGGGAATTGTGATTTTTGTGGAATTTTTAAAAAAAATAGCATAATGAAGCCACGTGTCAATTTTCTTCAATCTCCTAGCTCAATGAGACACGTTTCAGAGTATTCTGGACATGTGACCGGGAGAGAAGTCAGATATCTCTGAAGAAAAACATTCTCTCGAGGAAGGCTCTGGTCAAAGAGGGAGAGGAAGATCTCCAATCGGGTGACCTGGCATCAACAAAGTACCAATTACTTCTGTGGTAAGAGTTACTTTACATGGACGGAACCACGACGGATGACATTGGTACGCTTTTCCAGGGGCAATATGGTTGTAAATGACTAAGACTTATACTGCTAATGATGATGATAAGCTCAACTTGAAGAGGAAATATGGGGGGGGGGAAAAACTCAAAAAACAATAAAAACTAGCTAAAAAAATTATTTTTAAGGGTCTGGGGAAGGAGGTGCACAGAGTTGAAAAGTCGGTCCCCCAAAAAGATCATGTAAGACCTATGCTAAATCTGCATGCTAAATTTCAGTTTGTTAGCTCAATTTCAGGTATAGGTAGTTGTTAAGGTGGGATTTCGCGTTGCAAAGGTAGCCTGCCCTGGCAAAATGAATTTTTCCATTTTTTTCTCGTGTGAAAGTTGATAATCAAAAATAATTAAGCATAATGTAAAGAATAATATTTATTTGAAATAAGGGAACGATTGAATCCAATTGAAAAGATGCCCAATCGGAATCCGTTTGAAATTTCTGCAGGATTTTTCGAAAACGACTCTACGAACTCGATGAATTTTGGATATGTTATAGAAAACAGTACCCTTGATACCTGTGCCCAGCTATTTTTTGATTTTTTTTTACCTAGCAAGAATATTATCATATTAAATGAAATTTTTTTCGACTTTCTTCAGGCTCGAATAATTTTGATCCAAAGTAAAAAATTCATAAAAGGATTCTATACAGGTGGGGGGGGGGGTACTGTTTCTTTACAACACATTCAAAATTCATCGAATTTCATTCAGATGCTGAATTAATCAATCCCCTTCCCCACAATCCAAAAAATAACACTACAGAAGTAAAATGAGAAAAATTAAAATTTTTTAGTTCACAGATGTCCTTAAATACTAATTTTTTGACCTTTTATTGCTGGTATTTTGCAAATTTTTTGCGCTCGCTTTGTTCAAGCAATACTTCCTAATTTTTCTGCTATAAATTTCACTTTTTTTTTTTTTAATAAGACAAAGGTACTAAAGACCCTCCCCGATTTGGGCTCCATCTCCATCTATGAAGGCATAATGTGGCTAAAAAATTGAAACATCCAAAGGCACATCTAGAATCCTTAATAAATCTACATACCAAATTTCAACTTCCTAGCGCAACTTGGAGAGGAGTTATGCGAGGAACAAACTAAAAAGATAAGAAAATTCTTCCAAAAAATCATTTTTTAGGGCTGGTAGGAATGCAATGATTCTGAGTAATGGAAACCCCACAGGCATATTTATGGCCCCCTGCATACCAAATTTTAACTTCCTAGCCTGTTTAGTATAGGGGAGAAAGATCTCTTTTTCGAGGTCAAATAAGAGGAAAGCCCAATATCTCTCCTGCTAATTGACTTGGGAGGTCGATTTTTTGATGTGTTATACAAATTTTAATTCCCTATCGATTAACTTAAAAAAGAACAATGTATTGCAATTTTGCCCCTACCCCAGCAACCCCTTTCATAAATTTGGTCATAATTGAATTTAGAGTCCAAGGTCACCCTCATTCAAAGATATGAAGTCCACGTCCAATCTAAGCCTGTTGCTTAAATTTGATCGATTTTGGTTGATATGAAAGTGAGCAAATAATGGGGAGGGAGGGCGGCGGGAGGGGTGAAGGTAAATGGAATAAATTTGTATCTGACATGACTAAAAATTATTTCATTGTTCTTTTGGGATCCCAAAACAGATTTCGTTGATACTCCCCCCCCCCGCTGCCACATTTGCTGTACGTTGATAGACTGTTGTAGCCTGGTTTTCATTGACGATATGTCATAAAAAATCAAGCTAAAAAGAAATAAAAAGAGTGAGTATCTAATATACTCGAAAATGGTTTTTAGAAATACTTCCAAGTCCTCGAAATGAATTTTCTTCATACTCAGCCCCACATTCGTTGTAGGCATGTTGAAAATCTGCAATATCTCGAGTAATCAAGCCAAAAAAGGCATCGATTTCACTTCTAATGGCTCAAATTACCCTTAATTTTCAGTTTGAGATCAGTTTTTTGCATTATTGTATTGAAATATAAATTTTGTATCTTAATTTTTTTTAGGATTCGGTCAGAATTCGAAGAAACATTTTTTTGTAGATAATCTAAAAAAAGTAGAAATTGGATAAGAAGTATAATTTTTTGAAATAAATGAAAATTTTTTGTAGATTCGCTCGTATGTGTCCATCATTCTAACGTAAAATCCATTTCGGTGTCTATTTTTCAAAAATTTAAAAAAAAAATGAATTTCAAACTCGACCTTTAAAAAAAATGCTTAGATATTTATCAAAGTACGGAAATTTTAGGCTTCTGGTGAGTAAAGTGAGTAAAGTGAATATGAGAAAATTTTTTATTCGTGGCTGGGCTCCACAATGCCGTTGATTTACTCTTAATTGATGTTCTGGCAAATTACCTTACGTTTGTATTAGTGTTTTGGTATTTTTAACTTATAAAGAATAAAAACTGAGATACTCCATTTGTCCTTGTCATTACAAGTAGTTCACTTCGTTAGGAAATCGATAAAAGTTAATTATGACTTTTTGTTGTGAGGAAGCACTAGAATTTTGATTGGGAGATTTTTAATCGAAAATGTTTATAAAAAATTGGTACATTTTAACGACTGTAAATTTTCTTTGAAACCGCATCCCCCCTCTCCCCGCCTTCCTCTTCCAATACAGAATATGTGAAAGAGCATAAGCACGTAAGAAGAGGTAGGGTATCTAGTGAAAATATGTCCCTATCTTTTGAAAACTTGCTGTTAAAAATGTTGACCCCCCCTACCTCACCTCTACGCCTCGATATTGTTCTAAATATGCTCGAAGTACGAGTTCAGCTTATAAATTTTTACATTCTACAATTATCAAAGAAAATTTTTCCAAACTTGCCGAGATTTTGGACCATTTTAAGGCTTGTTCTGGTATCTACGGAGAAATCTAAAGGAGAGCAGCGAATAAAAAAAGTAAAAATTTCTCTACTACGGGGAAAAAAGTTGAAAACAAGGCTCTAAAGACTTTACCTATTCTTGGGCTAGAAATTTATCTCGACAGTGTTGATCTGAAATTCGACCATGATCTTATCTCATAGGTAGAAATGGTACCAATTCAATGGGTGAAAAATAAAAACAAAATCATGGTAAACATTTTGGCGCACCTTGTTGCTTGATATAATAAATGGATTTAACACGGTACGTATACGTTTACTTACATCTACATGCGTATGTGTAGGTAGGTAGGTAGGTATATATGTGTGTATGATAAATGAACTCGAATTTACAGCTCGATGGTACGTATGTATGCAGTAGGTAGATGTATATGGAAGAGAAGTTCGCGTGTTCGCTTCTATGTGCACAATTTATTAATAAAAATGTGTTCACGCACTTTGTGAAATTAGCAGTAAAAAAGCAAATATAATTAATAAAAACATGAGAAGGCGTATTACGCTATTATTTTCGTGCTTCGAAAACATTTTGATATTTTTGTACAATTAACAAGCCATATACTAGGAATTTGGTGGTCGTTTCCCGTTTCTATTGTGTAGGTTTTTTTTTTTTCCTTCGCTTCTTACTACCAAGTACCTACTAGCTGGGTATGTGTATTATATGTGCACTGGTAATTCTCTCTTTTTATTTATTTATTTTTTATTTATTATTTTTTTTTTTCGGCTAATTAATACGCTAGGCGAGCGAGGAGATGTCTGTTGAATTTATTTAAGCGAGCTGGCGTAGCTATATGAGTTAATTAAACGAAGAGAAGAATGTTTGTTGAAGTTGTTGTAACTGGTGGTAAGCTTGATTAAGGACGATAATTAACCGAGAGAGCTACACGGTTAGTTTGTTTTTCCACCAGATTTACATGTGTTCGTGCAACAAACGCTCGCTTATAGTGTGTAGAATGTACATAGATGTATTGTAGACACTTAGGTATATAGACTGCAGCAGGTACAGGGGAATACGCTCGCGGTAATTTAGGCGGTTTACCAGATTCGCGAGTACAACGATAGAGAGATCAATGGACCTGAGATGGGTGTTATGACGAGATGACAGATTGTACGATAGGACCGACGTGTACCGGTGCATTTTAATGCTAATTTCCTCAAGCGATAAGAACTAAGAAGCCGCATTAATAAATACAACAGATGATTTTTGATTCAAAAAGGCAAAAAGAATAATATCGAGCTTTATGACGTCTTCTGCAGAAACTAGAAAGCGTAACATCGAGTACCGCTAAAAAGAATAGTAATGGAAAAAAAATCACATCTCGAATTAAGAAAATAATAAAAAATTGAAGAAAAAAAATTCTACTTAATTGAAAGATTATTTATTTATTTTTTTTCCCCGGAGACTTAAACGCTGGTATAAGAAAAAAGTCGATTATTGTCGATTTTAATTCGACCGCTGTTCATAAATATGGCCATTACGCCGCCGTCGTAGCAGTAACCAGTTGGTTATAGCTTACCTTTTAATTTGTTTCTGACGGCACTCGTTTAAATCTCATTATTTGGTACGCACTATTCGGTTGTATTGCTATAACACTCGAAACTGTTGCCCTTTTTAACTCTTGGCCGACTGCTATGCCATAACCGCGCGCTCCAGTACTTCAATTCCCATTAAGACCGACGTCTTTTATAATCTCGTATACCTACTCGTCAGTTTATATAAAATATTGATCGCGTTATAAGAAATTAATCGATTGCGACCCGCTCGGTCAGTCGCGAATGTAAATTGGATAAAGGTGTTCGTTTCTTGGGTCCGTCCGTCCGTTCATTCGTTCGTTCGTTCGTTCGGCTTTCAACAATAAAGCCCGACACGTTGCCAGTGGTTTTTTCTTCTTCTTTTTTCCTCCTCTCTGACTAACTTGTTGTTGTTGTTGTTGTTGTTGTTGTTCTGCTCATATTGTAACACTAATCGAGCGATTAATGGGTAATTTTTCACGTCCGTTTTAATCGATTCGTGTCGTGTAAATAACGCGATACGCCGAAACGAGCCGCGCGCCTGAATTGCTGAGCCTGGCGTGGCGAGAGAAGAGACGACGACGATGGCTCGAAAATGTGCTAGGAGGATTTTTAAATTTACATGCGCGTATGAGTGTTTAATGATATCAAAAATGTTTCTTCACCACCCTGCCCCGTCTCCGTCATCTTCAAAAAAAAACAAATTAAAATGTGTAGGATTTTATAATTTTTTATATTCTCTTTTCAGATTCTGAGTGCTTCAAATTGGACATTAAAATCATGTAAAAGGCGAAGAAGTCTTGAATTTTGTACAAAATTTAAGCGACCCTCGTGATTAATATTGAAAAAAAATTTTCCCTCTTGACATTAATTCATTCGAGCTGTATTATTGAGGAGAAGGTGCAGATGTAGTGAGCCTGAGGAGCCAAGATGTTGTTATGTGATCGTTTACAGAGCACACAGTTGTCCAAGTTCGGATTGTATAGGTGTTCATTGTGATCAATTTCACGTTCAAAATACGAAAATTAAATTTTTTTTTAGATTTTTGCGTATCTTAGAATTTAAAATTGCATTTTAAGTGATTTTTCTAACCTTTTTTCATTTTCCTGATAGTAGAAATCTAGTGATTTCTGAAAAGCTTTTTCGTTTTTAGCCTAATTTTCTGTCATTATTGTCAATGAAAACCAGGCTATTACAGTCTATCGACCAACGGCGTATGAGGGGAGGGGAGAGGTATAACAACGAAATCCGTTTTAGGATCCTACAAGACCATTACGACCATTTTGGCATCTCTGATATTTATCTTTATATCTCTTCGCCCCTCCCTCTGCCCCCAAAAAAAATAAAAATTATTTGCTCAGCTCGATACTGTCAAAAATCGATCAAATTTGAGAAATAGGCTTAGATTAGCGGTAGATTTGATATTCTGGAGTGGGACTGATCTCGAGTTGAAATTTAGTGATGCCCAAATCTAGAGAAGAGGTTTGTTGGGGCCAAAATCACAAAACATGTTTCTTTTAAAACCGACCGATAGACAGTCCAATGTTGTATAACATATCCAAAAATCAGCTTTCTAGGCCAATTACGAAGGGAGATATTGGGGTTTCTCTCTTTTTTGACCTTGGAAAAGTGCTGTTCATCCCCTAACTCTCCTCTCGAATTGAGCTGTGAAGTTTAAATTTGGTATATAGACTTAATAAGGGTTATAGATATGCCCTTTAGTTGGGTTGGACTTCTCAGACCCATTGCACCCCCTCTCAGCTCCAGAAATGTGTTTTTTTGGAAGGTTTTCTTATATTTTGAATTTCTTCTTCACACAACTCCCCTCTAAATTGAGCCAGAAAGTTGAAATTTGGTATGTACAGTTAGTATTGATCCCAGTTTTGCCTTTTGGGGGTTTCAACTTTTCAAATCCATTTCCACTCCCCTCCCCCCTATCCCATCTAGTCTCACTACTGATTGTTTTTTTTTTAATTTTATAGTTTTAAAATGATATTTTTCGTGTTACTTTTCATTATTTTTTACCTGCAAAACACAAAGCATTGACGGTTTAAAAAAAAAAAAAAAAAAAACAACAGAGAGTGTAAAATGACGAAAAAATATTTTAAAATAACGTTTACTTTTCAATTACAATGTGTAAAATGATTTTTAAAAAAATCGTTTCTTATATCTTTTTTTAATATTTTTTAGCTTAAGAAATGAAAAATTGAAAATATCTCTTAAAATGTCATTTTACGACTAAAAAAAAAACCTACATAGTTGAAAAAACATTTGAAAAAGGGTCGAAAAACGGCCTCAATGATGAAAAAATTGTGCAAATATGATTTTAAAGCTTTAAAAATGCAAAAACAAAAAAATTTCATCTTTTCTGTACATTTTCTGAGCAGTAAAATGATCTTTGAGTGATTTTTTTCATCATTTTACTCCTTGTAAACAAGATATTGACGCTTTTGAAGATGTTTCTCTTTTTTTTTGCATTTTTTGGTGTGTAAAATGTTATTTATAGAGATTTTTGGCTTTCTTACTTTCTGAAATGCAAAAAATCAATTTTTCATGAAGATTTTTTTTTAATTTTTTATATTTTTTTGAGCTAAAAAATTACCACTTGAGAGTCTGATTCATAAATTAACGTCTTAAGAGTAAAAAATAAACGTTTTCTGTATTTTATTTATTTATTTTATTTTTTTGAAACTATAAAAATGACAATTGACGAGTTTTTTTCATCATTTCTCATATTTTTTGCAGTTTTTTTCGGTTTTTGACATTTTTTTTGTGTTGTAAAATAACGTCTCGAACGATTTTTCATATATTTTTATGGCTTGAAGTTGAAAATTTTGGTTTTTTACATACTTTTTTTTATGTTTTGTTATTAATTTACCTCTTAAAAGAGATAAAGATTTTATTATTTCTTTTTTAACTTTTTCTATCCCCGTAATATAATTTTTGAAAGCTTTGAAATGGCATTTTCTGCATGTTCATTTAAAATTCTGTGTAGATGAAGCCAGCCACCGCGCCTCTGGTAGCATTCTGAGCCCAGTCTGTTCAGTCCATCACGAATGTAGTATATTCAACGCGTCAATGTCTCCCTCCTTCGCTTCCCTTCCGCCCGCCGGGCTCCTCCTGCTGAATAAGTAATCTTTTGAACGCGGCATTTTGATTTCAACGTCGATAAAAAAAGGAATTATGCTTGTAGATGAGAAAATTACCGCCACCGAGCGATCATATTAAAAACGCAGTCTACAAAGTAACCATCGCTACCCTTTTCTCTGGTTTTTTAACAAACGAAAACTGACCCAACAATGGCGTCCATCTGTCCATTTTATTCGAACCGTTTGACGAATTACAGCGAGGAAATTTTAAATAAACATTTACATGGAAAACGCCTAATCCTAATATAGCAGGTACTCAGCTACGTATAGCTCACATAAAACTGTACCCTTTAGCTCGAATGCTCGATGATGTTAATTTGTGGTCAAACAGCACGAGAACCAGGCAGGTGTACCTGTTACTGGCTGGTGCTGCTGGACGTGTTAAAAGATATTATGTATTTTTTGAAAAACGCACCACTAATAGCCGGTTATACAGTGTACATACAGTAGAGTGAGTGAGTGAGTGAGTGAGAGAGAGAGGGGCGGAAATTAAAATTGATTCGATTTAGGCATCTTTTTGAACGAATTTAACGATCGACGAAGGTGCGACTGGGACAATTTTCATTAAATTACAGGGTATACCTACATCATCGTCATCGTCGTAGTCGTGGTGCGATGCTATTAGGAAAAAAAAAAAAAAAAAAAAAAAAAAGGCTCAGATAACGACACCTGTAACCTTTGTACCTTTGACTGTGTACATTCAAAAGTAGAAAATGAAAACGAGAATGAGAGTATAAAGGATAGAGAAAAGATGTATTCGTGGAGAAGAAGAACGAGAAAAGAAAAAGAAAAAAAAACAATTCGGGGAATCAAGATATACGTAAAAAGGAAATTATGTAGCCACCGGCGGCGTAAGCAAAAGAGAAGATCCGCGGCCTCGAACTTATTAAGAAGAAAAACATATATAGTATGAAAGAAGCCGCAAAATACGGCGGCAGTGGTCCCGAAATAATACGAAAAACAGCGACGAAAAGCTCGAACGCGTCGGCACATGGAAAGTCGGCGGTGGAGGAGCGGGGTAATGGAGAAAATGTCGTAGAAGGTTGTAAAGTCTTTGTCCTTTTTAGAGGGATGATATCGACGTGATAGCGTTGTGTCTTTCGAAGATCAAAAGCGCCGAGAGATTTTTCTCCATATTTCTTACATCGTTTGTCCTTATGACCGAACTGATACCGCATCTTTGAAAAATACATACTACGAACATCTGCAACCACCATTACCCATAAATATATGGGCTCGTTTCATTTTTATTTTATTATTATTATTATTTTTTTTTTCGAAATACGTACTACCACATTTCAGCTGTGTCAATATGCGAGGTAATTTTTAGTTGGGCAACAAATCGATTTAAAGTGAAAATTTGGTTACATGAGCTTGAGGTTCTTAAAATCTATAAAAATCCGGTAATTCTTCAAACGAATTTTTGAGTAATGTGGTTTGAGATCAAAAGGCCACGATGAATTGTTTTTAAATTCCTGCACCTACAAATGCGGTGACCTGGTAAAGATATCGGTGACCTGGTCGCTTTTTCCCTCTTCTGTTGCCAACAAATGTACGTCTACGTATCTCTACCTACCTTTAGTTTTTTTTTTTTTTTTTTTTTTTTTTTAAAAAAACTGAATTCGCTACGGGGTTTTTTTTTTTTTTTTTTTTTTCATTACAAAAACTGCATTCGCTACGGTGGCTTTTATTGGCGCTATTCAGCGCGTGCTATCTCGCTATGAAAAAATAATGATTTTTTTTTCATCCATTTCTTAAATGAGAACTGTACTAATGTCGAGAGCGTTTTTTCTTTCGAATTTCGTTTTTGGTGTTTTTATTGAAAGTGCGCGTACAATTTATGATGAATTTTTGAAAATTCTCGCAATGTAGCTTATTTCATCGTTGGATTATATTTTATGGTTCTAGGTAGGCTATAGGTACCTTGAAATATTGGAAAAGAAAATTGGAGATTATTAGGCTTACGTTGCGTAGCGTTGTACATTTTATCGACGGATTTCACAGAATACACGTTTCAGTAATTTTGTGGGCTGAATTTTCTGTAACAATTTTGACTGTTGTAATGCATAGATCTGAGGCATGGGAAACCAAAAATTGCTTAAATTCTATCAATAATTTTAGATCAGAACCATAGCGAACAGTTTTTTTTATTTTTCCGAATGAACGAGCTTATTTTTCCAACTGAATCTTTCATTTTAGACAATTTACTCGGGTGAAATTTTGAAAAAATAGGATTTTTCAACTATTGAAAAGATCACATTTACAATATTTTTTAAAATGAACCGAATGGTAAATTTTCAATTTTTTCCGAATAGCTCATGATTTGTATTGAATAACTCGCAGATTTGTCAGTTGGGGGGGGGGGATGGACTCGCTCATGCTCTGCAATACTCCATTCGTTTCTACTTTGGCTCAGGTTAACGATAGATTAAATATACGTGAATGGGAATGATCTTGGGCCAAAACTCAGTCAGTCGTGCCCAAATCCGGAGAAAGGAGTCGAAAAAATTGTTTGTTTGTAAGCCTATCAGTAGAAGATCAAAAGTTGTACAAAACATCCAAAAATCTGCATTCTTCATCAAATAAAAGACTGATATGAAGGTAAGGTTAAGGTTTCATCCTTTTTTTGAGCTTAAAAAAAGACAATTCCACGTATATCTCCTCTCCAAAATGAAATAGAAAGTTAGAATTTTACATTTTGGTCCTAGATCTTTTGAAAATTTCGAATTTTACATTTGGAGAAGGGGGTGCTGAGGGTTTAAAATCGCAAAAATTGTTCCTTTTTAAGGCAATCGATAGACAGTACAATGCTGTGTAACATGTTCAAAAATCAGCCTCTTAAGTCAATTAGGGAGTAGGAGTTAAGGGAGTTTTCCCTCTTTTTGACCGTTGAAAAAGGCTCTCGCCAAATTGAGCTAGGAAGTTGAAATTTGGTATGTAGACTTAGTAGAAGCCATAAACGTGCCTTTCGGGGCTTTCAACTTTTCAAACCCATTGCACCCCTTTACAGCCCGGAAATGTGGTTTTTTGATTGAGTTTTCTTATGGTTTCAGTTCGTTCCTCGCATAACTCCCCTACAAATTGAGTTAGGAAATTGAAATTTGTTACGTAGATTTAGTAGGGGTCCCAAATGTGCTTTTTGAGGTGTTTCGACTTTTTAGCCTGATTGCAACCCCTCACAGCCCCAAAAATGTACATCATTTTAATATTTCACAAAAATTACACTGAAAAAGCATCGTTTTTTTTTGTTTTAATGTTTTCTGTGAATTGAACAGCTCACGTAAGCTCTTGTTTTGTAGCCTGATTTTCTATGTCATATTGTCAATGAAAACTAGACTATTACAGTCTATCGATCAACGGGGGTTAAAAGGGGGGGGGGGTCCTAGAAGAACATTACGACCATTTTTGGCCATGTCAAATATTTATTTTTTTCCCGAAGACTAATATCATTTACTCTGTTTGACGCCGACTAAAATGGTTCCAATTCAGTAAATCGGTTTAGTTTGTTAGCTGATTAAATACATATGGATGAGGACGACCTTGGGTAAAAATCCAATTATGCCCCAATTTGTAGGGAGGGTGTGCTGAGAGGTCAAAAACGCAAAAATTACCCCTTTTTAAGCGAATCGATAGAGAATCAAACGTTGTGTAAAATATCCAAAAATCGACCTCCTAAGTTCATTAGGAAAGGGAGATATGGTGGTTTCCTCTCGTTTTGACTTGGAAAAAGGGCTGTTCCTCCCTTATTTTTCCACCAAATTGAGCTAGGAAGTTGAAACTTGGTATGTACATTAAGTAGGGGCCCTAGATGTACTTTTCGGGGGTTCCGACTTTTTTGCTCCATTGAACCCCCTCACAATCCCAAAAAAGTGGTTTTTTGATAGGTTTTTCTTATTTTTTCTATTTTTCTAGTTTGTTCTTCGTATAATTCCTCTCCAAATTGAGTCAAGGACTTGAAATTATGTCTTTTGGAGGTCTATACTTTTCAGCTCTATTGCACCCTCCTCACACTCCTGAATATGTGGTTTTTTGATAGATTTTTCTTATTTTTAGAGTTTGTTCCTCGCATATCTCCCCTCGAAATTGGACTAGGAAGTTGGAATTAGGTATGTCCCCTGCCTTTTGCGGCTTTTTACTTTTTATCCTCATTGAACCCTTCCTTGTCGCAACGCTGACAAGGATAAAAGCATCACTGTTATTTTTCTTTTGTTTTTGAAAAATTCATCAAAATCCATGTATAGTTTGGTATAATTACAACATTTTGTAAATAATTTTTCGTTGCGACAGCCTTCTTGATATCTAAAAAGATTAATCAATTTTTAAAGTTTTTAAAATTTCAAAAAGCTAAAAAAAAAGTACGATTCAATCTCTTTGAAATTTTTATCACCCTTTTAGCATCTATAAGAATTTATAAAATTGTCGTAAAATGTAGTTAAGTGGTCCAATATTGGGTTTCAAAATTCTCAAAAATTGAGCTGGATAGTTTTCACATAAAATGGTAATCTTTTCAGGCTGTTTTGAGAAAAATTTGCCAAAATGTTTGATTTGAATATCGTATGAAAGGAAGTAAGGTACGTTTTTTTTTTTTTCAACTTCGCAACATTGCCTTGATGTGCAATATGTGTGCACATCTGTAACGTACATTTCGCTGCAATAAAAACGTTGAAAATGCTTTTAAAAAAATGGTGAGAAAAACAGCAATTATGTGAAAGCCTAGTGGAACACGACTGAATGTGAAAAGCAACCGAGTATGCTTTGTATTCGCGGCATTGTTTTTGTTCATTTCGAAAACACCCTTTTTGCTTTTCTGTTGTTGGGAAAATCAAATGTGTGTGTTTTGTGTTGCGTTTTGTGCACAAAAAACCACCCGTAACCCATATGAAACGCTTGGAAGCGATTCATTTGTACTTTGAAAACTTCTAGCAGATTATCGACACTTTAAGTTGTCGTGTTTTATTAAATTAAATTCGAAAATATCTTATCTTTTTTTCCCTCTTTGATACAAATGTATTACCTTTTTTATTGCTTCTGCGTCGGTAAAAACTGTACAGATATCTGCGTGTGACTTAGCTGCAAGCTTTTTAATAAACAAATTTTAGTCGCGTGTATTTTGGCAATGCAGATTTTTTTGTTCCCCAAATGCAATTACTACGCAGCAAAACATTTCGATAAAGTATAAAGCTAGCATATTATCAACAAAAATCGTAATCTGCACCAGTCATCGAAGTATTCGTAAGTATTCGTGGAGCGTATCTCATCAACATAGAGCACGCATGCACGTTGGTTGAATCGACGCCAAAAATAACGCAGACAATGCGAAAATTTTCAAAAATAAAAACTCGTTCGCATCAACGAGTTAATTTTATTCGAGAGGATTGTCAGTTCTTCGTCATGCAACACGCTAATTTTCCATCGTACTGTAGGTAGTAGGTACCTACAAAAATATAGTTGCAAGTACATGTGTACTTATTACGCACTTTCGGACACTCTGCTCGCTTCGATCCATCGTCTTTCTTTTTACCCTATATTAGGTATTAGGGAGCCAGGTAGCGAGGTTGGACAACATTATATAATTCGTGTCAGGGTATAACATGCGACAGCCGACAGGAGTGCCTAGCTACATAGCTACCTACTATGCTATTATAGGTAAAGTGTAAGTACGTAGCTTATAGATATATATTATACATATATAGATAAATTCACGTATGTATAATGAAAATGACTACTTGATAAATTCGATAATGCCATGAAAATGTATTGATATCATTCGCGTTTAACTAAATTCCCCTTTCATGCTGGTGTACCCCTCCAACCCGCCAGCCATTCGTCGGACTACTAAAGCAATAGCGCGAAAAAAAAATCAATCAATTTATAACAGCGATAGAAGAACATTATTATTGGAGAAAGGTTGCACGAAGCGAGGTTGCAGGGAGAACATTATTGTAATTGTTTCGAGGTATCTTGTCGATGTCAAAATGTCAATTAACGAAGGAAAGGTCTGCTAGTTAATCACATATTAACTGTGTTATACGTATTTAGTTATTAATATCAAAGGTTTACTGTGGTAAAAAAAAAAAAAAAAAAAAAAAAAAAAAAAACGATCCAATTACCATTCTTCGTTACGTTATCTATACCCGAATATTTTCCGAGCAATGAAAATTTCAAGAACCGTATAACAGAGAAAAGATACTTGAAATTCGAACGTCACGGTTCGAGTTTTCCATTTTTTCCCTACAATCTCTCGTTTATGCGTAGAAAAAAAATATAACTTTGATATCGTCTTCGTTTTAGTCCCGTACGTTGTAAAAACCCTCGGTTTGTTGTTTGCCAGAAAGTTATACCCGATAAATAAAATTCATCTTTTGCGTAGGTAATATGAAGAATATAGTTTAATACGTGTTTCGGTATTCGATTTCAAAACAATATAAATATGCCTGTTTTATCTCAACTTATATGACGTGGAAATGGGGTAATTTGGCATCAGCTGTGACGTATTATACGTAAACGTTCTCAGATCAGAATTTTATTTAAAATTTAGATCGAAAAAATGGGTACGAGAACGTGAAATCTTTCGAACCGTGATGATCGAGTTCGATTCGTGAGAAACGGATTGGAACACGCGAAATGAGTCGATAAATTAAGACATGCGATTTACAGTGCAATACGCTTAAGCCTTCAATGTTTTATTTTTATTTTTTTTTGATTTGAGAAAAAAAAAAAACACGTAAATATCTAATCAAGAGCTATGAAAGCTATTCTTAAATTCGTATATTGAAAGAAACTTCGTATAAATTCACTGTGACTTTTTTATTTCAGGGAAATCCAGTTATTATAATTCTATTGATTTTACTGTAGCGGAGAAGAGGGAGGGGTGTCTATGTACAAAATTTTTTCAATCATTTGCAATAATGTCAGTCATCATTGGCCTGATTTTGATACGTTACATTTTCAAAGAAAATCAAACCATTACAATCTATACAGGAGGGCCATTAAGACCATGTTTGGACATGTCTGATATTTATTTTTACTTTATACGGCGTATTATACTTTTTGAGAAAACTAAAATTATATACTCGGCTCGATACCGACAAAAATCGCTCAAATATGGCCACTAGGCTTAGATTGGGGCCGGTTCAAATATATTTGAAAATTTTTCGTTTTTAAACTAATTAACATAGAACCTAAAGTTGCATAACATGTCCAAAAATCAGCCTCCTATTTCAATTTTGGGGATTCTCATCCCTCCCTCATGGTCGAAAATTGATTTTCGATTAGGTTTTATTAGGTTTATGCCATTTTCGAGTTCATCGCTCACTAATCTCCTTTCCAAATTGAGTTGGAAAGTTGAAATTTGGCATGTAGATTTGGTAGAAGCCTTAAAGTCTCGATACACCCAATAACAGGCCCAACGAAGTGGTTTTTGGGCACATATGCCCCCTCCCAGGTTAGCTGCAGGGTTTAAATTTGGTATGTAGATTCAGCAGCAGTCTTATAGATATGAATTTTGAAGCTTTTGGCTATTCTTTCCAAAATGAGTTTTTTTCCTCGCCAATATTTCAGCGAAATCAAGCTCAAAAATTGTTGCAAAACGATGTAAATAGAAGTCTGTTTCTCAATTTGATACTGATATCGACAAAACTTATTCATATTCTATGTCATATTGTCAACGAAAACTAATCTAGGGGGTGGGAGGGGGGGTTGTATGAACAAAGTTCGTTTTCAAATCCTAGAAGACCATTGAGAGTAGTTTTGGCCATGTCAGATATTTATAATTTTTATATTTTTCCTATCGTAACTAAAAATTATTTGCGCAGCTCGATATTGACGAAAATCGGTCAAATTTGAGCAATATGCTTAGATTGGTCTGGGAAATTTATATTTTGAGTGAAAATAACCTTGGGTAAAAATTCGGTAATGCCCGAATTTGGAGCAGGGCACGATGAGAGGCTAAAATGGCAAAAATTATTATTCTGTGAGCCAATCGAAAAAAATCAAAAGTTGTGTAAAATATCCAAAAACTAGCCCCCTAGGTCAAGTAAGAGGGGAGATATGAGGTTTTCGCCCCTTTTAGACTGTGAAAAAGGGCAGTTCTCCTCTATATCTCTCTTCCAAATTACGGCGTAGGTTTAAAATTTGGCTTGTACATTCAGTAAAGACCCTATATGTGTATTGGGGGGGGGGGGTTCAATTTTTCAGTCCTGTAGCACCCTCTCACAGCTCCAAAAATGTGGTTTTTTGGTCGATTTTTCTTTTTTTTCGAAGTTTGTGCTACGCATAACTTCCTTACAAATTGAGCCAGATGGTTAAAATTTGATATATAATAGTAAGGGTCCCGGATGTGCCTTTCAAGGATTTCAGCTGCTCACTTCTCTATCTACCTAAACCTTCCATCACGATTCAAAAAAAAACACCACACAAAGCACTCCTATTTAGTCTGAGTCTACTACAGTCTATGGACCTATGGCGGAATGGGGGGGAAGTGGAAATCATCGAAATCCGTTGTGAGGTCCTAGAAGAACATTACGACCATTTTTGGCCATGTTACATATTTATTTTTTTTTTCCGAAGACTAAAATCATTTACTCTGTTTGATACAGACCAAAATTGCTCCAATTCGGTAAATCGGTTCAGTTTGACGGCGGATGAGGGGTATATGAGTGAAGACGACCTTGGGTAAAAATTCAATTATGCCCCAATTTCGGGGTGGAGGGTGCTTAAGGGCCAAAACCGGAAAAATGGTTTCTTTTCAAGCCAATCAAAAGAGAATGCAAAGATGTATATCATATCCAAAAATCAGCCTCCCAGGTCAATTAGGAGAAAAGATATGAGGGGTTTTCTTCTTTTCGACCTTGAAAAAGAACTGTTTCTACACTATCTCCCCACCAACTTGAGCTAGGATGTTTAAATTTGAAATGTGAACTTAATAGGGGGTCCCTAGATGTGCCTTTTTGGTGGTGTCTACTTTTCAGCCACATTGCACCCCCTCACGGTCCTAAAATGAGTTTCTTCCTCACATAACTCTCCTTCAAATTGAGGTAGGAAGTTGAAATTTGGAATGTACATTTAGTAGCGATACTTTTTATTTATTTCATGTGTGAACAATTTGTAGATTTTCTTTACTTTAAGAAAATCCAGATCAAAAAGCAACACATTGCAATCTTTTTTTTACGCTTTTAAAATTATATTTTCCATTTCACATTCGATAAAAAATGTAGTGTGTGAAATTTAAAATAAAAGGTTTTTTCATAAAAATGCCTTTGAACGTCTAAAAAAGGTAATCCTAGAATAATATCCTACCAACAAACACGCACAATCTTGAATTGAAAAGTAAAATCGTAAACGTTTGAGGAAAACACACTAGTTTCTAAACTTTCACCCAAAGAACGCTACAAAGATGTAATTCAGCACATCAAGTATTTACTTTCTGCGAGAGTGAAACTTGGTAAAGTTGAAGAAATTAATTGGGTCTCGTCTTTGCTTCAATTTATTTCGACGAATTTTTTTGGGGGGATTATAAGGGTGATATTTGGTTTACAACATGAAATGGTAGCCTAATAGGAGTAATATAAACGAATCCAAGTTACAAAATACGCATTCGGATTCGAAGATTTTAATTTTATTCAACAGCAGTTTTCTGTTTGTGTATTTTTTTTTCTGGTTTTGTATTTAGAAAGCTTGAGTAATCGATAGAGTGAGTCGTGGACTTTCGCATGTTTAAACGAATAATAGAAAAAAATGGTTTATACAACAATACTGCCTATTATAAAAATACATACACTACCACAGTGGGTAGGCAGTAAGTTAAGTACCCTTCTTAATGCAATGTTCACTGCAAATTATCCGACCTGCGGTAAAACCAAGGTAACAAAATATAAACTGCACCAATCGAACGATTAGTCAGCAGAAATTGCGAGTGTAAGATTGGGGTAATTAACACGCCAAGTGTATTATATGGCATCGCATAGGTATAGATGTAGGAAACCTATACGACAAACCTGGTCGAAAGAGGGGAAAAAAATAAGGGGGAAAAAGGCAATTAAATTGTATGTATGAAAAATGATACCATTTAAAAGGTAACTCGGCAACGTCTCGTATTTGTTATTCAAATAATTTTGCTCAAGTTGAGGGGCGTCTCGTCTGTTCGCTTAAAAATGGTAATAGGAATATCATTAGCGGAGCTTAGAGCCGGATATGTAATTAAGCTATTGTTACGGCTGAATTGGAAATGTGAAATTATGCCGACCAAGTGTGTTTTTCTGTTTGGTTTTTTTGTTTTCGCTCTCTCGTCCTGTTATATTCCTCGAGCAATTGTTTCGCGCCGCGTTGGGCACAGAACGTATTTTCATAGACGACGGCGACAAGTATTACGTGCGTTGTCATTGCCAAATACGCTCGAGCTGAGAAGAAGCTTGCGGTGAGAAACTACGCGATAAATGTTAAACGGAAGCTCGCCTTGGAATAAAGGTGTAGATGTAAATTTTGCACGCATAGCTTGGCGAATTGGTGTAGGAGGAGATGTTATGAACGTGGCGCGTATTGCTTTGCTGATGCTCGCGTCGTAATAAATAATTTAAACATAGAAAGCTTTATGAATTAAAGGCTAAATTTACTCGACTGAAAATACGTCAGATAAAAGTGAACGAAAGGAGGAAGACGATAGCTTCGTCTTTAATTTTATCCATCGTAACGTTGTGTTTTTCACTCGACGTGTGTACTTTACGCTATACCAGGGATATGTAGACAGCTCAGATACAGTAGCTTGTACATGTAGCATATGAAATTAATCGCTGGAATAATTTTTACCATTGTAGGTAAGTTAGGTAGGTATAGTAGGCACTACAGCTTGTACTTGTTGCGGTTTTTAAAGCTCGTGTATTGCACGATATCGAACCGTATTCGTGAAAGAAAAAAGCATCTATGCCATTCATGTGCGAAGGATATGCCATTTTATTTTACCCCGATGAATTGTTTAGACTATAAAACTAGACTTTTACGAGAGATATAAATATATTATTCAAGCTATGCGAGTGGTATATAGCTAAGGTAATTCGTGCGAATCTGAGTGGCTTCTTCAGTATCGAGTGCTCTTTTATTTTTACTTATATTTTTTTATTCTTCGAGTAAAACACGACGCGACGCAAAGATTAAATCTGTTTGGTTTGATTTGCTAAATGTAATTTTTTTATTGGTAGCATTTCAAATAAATACTGTCGAATAATAATGAATTTAATTCGGTTTGCTTTCTGCGTATGATCCATTCGAAATGTGAATTTTTTTCCAAGAAAACATTGCAAAAATATATCTGGATTTCACTTGAAAATTGTAATGCATTATGAAAAAATTTCGCCCAATATCCTTATTTATACCCCATAAACTTTTTTTTATCAATAACTTCGGTCCTAAATGAGATGCAGAAAAATATTCAATTCAAAAGATGTAGCTGATCAACTTTTCAATAAAAAAAGGTTATTATACATTTTTCTCGACAATTGACAGAGATGCAGTAAAATAAATTTGAAAAGAGAGTGCCTATAAAAGCGACGAGAACTGCAAAAAACGTTCTTTTCAAATTCATTTAAAGGCGTTCGTATCAATTTTTGAAAAAAAAAACGTTTAATAACCCTTTTTATTTGAAATTTGATCGTCTACATATTTTTATTCAACTTTTTTTCTGGATCTAGAACCAGAACAAAGTTATCAGGAAAAAATACGTTTACGGTGTGTAAATGGGGAACGCTCCGCTCCGACTTCCAAATCTTACCCCTAAATTTTTCTGTTATTTAATGCTAATTTGAATGCACTACAGTTCAATTTTCAGCAAGTAAGCTTGATTGGGATTTTCATCCTGTAATAAAAATTTTTAAATAAACGAAATGATTCAAGCTGAGTTGTATGTCTTATGTCGAGCGTATTCAACCTCAGCCGGCGTGAAAAAATTTTTGGTGCACATACTGGATGTCCTGAAAAATATAAAACGTGTTTTTTTTTTTCAAAAAAATTGAATGGAAAGGGTATATTTTGATTTGATGTTTTGATAGTGTCTGAATTTTTCAATTTTCAAACCGGTTCAGAAATTTACGAACAGTTATCAAAATTTCTTAAAAAATTGAAGATGACAAAAAAAAATCGAATAAAAGTTATAGAACTTTGAACACTGATCATATTTTATTTCACAATATTTTCTGTCGCTGGCACCGTAGAGGAGTTATAATCTTCAGGAAGTGAGGGGTTACTTGACTTTCTGGAAGTATATCTCCCCCGTACTGCTGGATAGAAATTTAATGGTTTTTAATGCTCTATAATTTCTATCCAAGATTTCTTTTATACCTTAACTTGTAACCAGTTTCTCAAACTTTTAACCAAAAAAACAAGATACCAAAAAAGTTTCAGGTATAGATTGTAAATCGCCAGAAATGAATCATTTTTTGTCCAAAAATTTTTTTCTAGCTGGAGGCGGAGGGGCGATATTACGTTGAAAAGTTGAGCAACCCCTCACTTCCTGAAGATATAACTCCTCTCCGATGCTATCCAGAGAAAAAGTCGTTGGATGAAAAATTATCGATGTGTAAAGTTATACAACTTTCAATTAAAACATTTTTTGTAGCTTCAATTTTTTGGAAATTTTCAATAACCAATTGCAAGCTACTGAACCGGTTTTAAGATTAAAAAATTCAAAAGTCAAGTATAGCACGTCTACTAAATTTACATGTCAAACTTTAGTCCCGTAGCTTTATATGGGGAACAGGGGGGGGGGGTGTCAGATTATACAAGGAACCTATTTTTTTCATATCAAAAAGGAGAAAATCTCTCATATCTCCCCTTGTAATTGATGTAGAAGGCTGATTTTTTGATATGCTCTACAACTTTCAATTCTCTATCGATTGCTTTAAAAATAAACATTTTTTGCGATCTCTTGCCCCTTATCAACCCCTCCCTCAAATTTGGACATGACTGAATTTTGACCTCATGTCATCCAGAACTCATATACATTTTATCCTGCTCCAATTCACTGCTATTGACCAAATTTGGAGTATTTTTTTCGATATAGAGGCGAGCAGGTAATCATTTTAGTTTTGTGAGAAAAAAAGTAAAAAAAAATAAACATGAATAAATACATCTAACATGCCCGAAAATGGTCTCTAAGGTTTTATAGGACACGAAAATAATTTTTTTTGATACCCTTCCTCCTCGGCCCCATTTCCTGTAGGTCGATAGTTTGTAGTAGTCCCATTTTTTTTGACAGTGTGACGAATAAAATTAGGCTAATAATGTGTTAAATTTTTGCTCCTATACTTTTCTTTAAAAAAAAAAAAAAGTAGTTGAATGAAGGAGGGTGAAGAGGTAGTGAAAAACACGATGGGTCACGTATTTCATGAATTACACTTTTGTGTACACTTATACACATACATGTCTGTATAGAGGTGTTTTTGAATTTGAAACTCCCCACCTGTCCAGCCATCTATCCGAAGCACTCAAATCAATTTTGTTAGCTGAAAATGGGTTTGAGTTTTTTCCTAGGCATATCAGTTCCATCGATCAAAGTTTTTCTCAGATCGAAGGTGACAAGTTCCGGAAGTATTTTTTTGCTAGTGGGCTAATACAGAAATTATCCATTCAAAACTTCTCTTAAAATAAGAAATTTAGTGATTTTACGAGCGTAACATATCGAAAACATTTATTCTTTGAAATTTGATAGTCGCATATAATTTTTTTTTTATTCACGTAATGTTATATGAATTAATTTTTTTTTTTTCGTGGGACGTATTTGATCGGAAATTGAATTAAATTTCGCGGTAATCTATCTCAAATGTAAAACACGTAGGTAGATGAATTTTCTCCATAGATTTGTAAAATTCTACGAATAATTTCAAGTACAGCGTGTATTTTGCATTTACCATCACGTGTGCTTGTATAATTTCGTAACCGTAATTTTATGAGTAAAATGTTTACAGTGTAAGTATATTTACATATGTATTCGAACCTCGAGCACCTACCACCTACTACCTAGCTAAAGCTACCTATCTATTTGACGTTTTGTCATGTGGGATTTATTTAAGCGAATAATCATTTGTCCCAAGATACGATTTATTGAAGGTGAAGGACATATTGATTTATCGGAAGGAAGTAGTGTACTCATGTGTAAGATAACTGTGTGGTGCTCATCTTTTATCGATTTAACTAACGTTCGAATGATTCACGTCGAGTATGACAGCTAAGTTAGGGAAAGTCGAGAGGGAAAAAAAGAACAACGAAAAGAAAGAAGACTCCCTAAAATAATTACTTTTATCGAACCAAGGTTTAAATTTAGCAACGAATGATATTTTCAGTTCGTATTAGAAATAAACTATTATTACCTGCAAGTCTGTACCGTCTAATTCTGGCTTATAATTATTGCAAAATTATTTTTCAGAATCGTTGGAAAATGTAATAGGTATTCGACTTTATATTGAATTTATGATTTAAATTACAAGAAGCACGAATATGTACATGTATTTTATTGATGCTAATTTAAAAATTCACGTTGGCAAATTTTTAAATAATTTTTTACTGCGATGCAAGTTTCAATCGGTCATCTGACAGATTATGTAGATCTATGTACTAGGTATATTTATATGTAAATTGTAAATTACTCGATTTGTGCTCTGTGTATACCGCGCGTGTTTAATGTATCTGGAGAAATAGCATCAATCGCATGCCAGCATTTGCATGATGATAAACGCAGTGCTTAATGGTCGCATGTTAATGAATGATATAATTGAATGCGTATAATGATTAACGACTTTACGCGATAAGGCATACCTATAAACGTTGCTGTGCTGTGTCGTTCGTGCGGTTAAAACTTGGCTGAAAAAATTTGTTTCGCGTGTTACAGAATCGATGTCATATGCGGTATGTATGTACTATGTAGACGTACCTCTTACCTATATAAATGTCGAGTAATATACTTCTCGTTGCTCACAGATTTAGTGTGAGTACCTCTATGTATAGTAAGTTAAGTGGTAGGTGGATTATCTAATATGTTATATTGTGGTAAGATGAACTCCTACGTATGGTATCTTATATGTGTACCTAACTACCTACCTACTTGCTTTTGTAGTTGTGTATGTCTGTGTACATACATACATATGTATGTAAAGTATCGTAGAACTGTGAATCACAACAAGTGATGGAATTTCCCCAGCATGAGTTTGTCCAACTTCTGGAAAATGATATACCTAGTACGTTACGTACCTCTATCTATGGGTTTTTTGCTACATTCTTTTCAATACATTTCTACCTAGGACTGCGGTGTTGCCAAATCGTTTACAGTATAAAATTCAAACCTTTGATCCGATAGTCGTCCAATTCGCTATAAATACGTTTTGTTCAACAAGACTTTCGCGCAGGCGAAATTTAAATTACAAAAAAATCTAAATGGTTGGCGTAAAAAATGCAAATAAGACGATAGTTTGGTAATTTTCTTAAAAAAAGATTGACATTATTTCAAAAAAAATTATTTTTCAATTTTTTCCGTTTGGTTTTCTTATTTATTAGAAAATTGAAAAAAATTTAAATTCTTCGATTTAACCAAATTTTGAACATATGTCATAATTTGAACTGAAACATCCCCTCATCAAATTTTTTGCATTACGGATTGATTGGCAAGGTTGACAGGTTTTTGAAAAACATATGGGTTCTTGTTGATACAACTTCAAAATTTATTTTTTTTTTGAACAGCTTCACCTAGGAAAATCACATTTTTCGAATTTACTCGGTAACAGTGCATCTTGGAAAAAATTCACCTAGAAACGAAATTCTGGAAAATTGAATTTCCAATGGATATTGTGTGTTCAAATTTTTCCTGGGTTAAACAGTTCGCGATATAATCGAAATTTTCGATAAAAAAGTTCCTTTACCAATATTCTACGAAAACTGCGTAGACATTTGGCTGGACGAAGTTCGGAACAAAGATTTTATTCATAACAGGTTGGAGGCGATCTGAATAGCATACCAAAGGCCTCGGTTAATCGGAGGTATGCGTAGTCGGTGAGGGGGAGTTTCAGATTTCTCCAAAATACCATTTTTTCTGTCGTATTTTCGTTGGAATTGCTTTAATGATGAAAATAGCTCAGCACTTTTTTCTTCTACTCCAAAGTTCCTATAACTTTTATATCCAACATTTTTTCATACAAGCCATTGACGAGTAGTTGGATGGTTTTAAAAATTTTGCATAAAGTTTGCCACCTGCCTCCATTCACTTTCACTTTGAATTTCATTTAAAATGGTCTAAAATTTTACCATCTATGCAAAAACTTTGCAACGAAATTTTTATGCCCTCTCCCCTCACCTATTCTCAACTTATCGCTGTTGAAATGTCTATTAATTTAAATTTATTTATTCGAATTTGAGCTTACAAAACATGAAGCGATATTTTGCTTAATTTTTTAACATCTTGACAACGTCATAAAGTAACATTTTTGGGAATTTTCAAAGCTTGAAAATAGTCATTAAAAAAATTTTACGCGTAAAAATTTCATTGTCCCATTGTCCTTTAAGTTCATAATTATATCAATTTATAGAAATTTGTTGAAAATTTTTCACATCTGAGTTGAAAGTCAATTTCAATATTTTAGGGGAGTGTAAGCTTCGTTCATCGTTTGGAAGTTTTTAAACTTTTTAATTTCCCATATATGATTCGTATGGAAAAATGTTAGGTACAAAAGTTGTAGGAAATTTAAAGTAGAATAAAAAAAAAAGGCAAGCCTGATTTTCGTGATATACCGTAACCTAATTTCAACTTTTTAGCTCAATTTGGAGGCGAGTTATGTGAGGAACAAGTTCAAAAAACTCATAAAATGAGAGAACCCGTTCGGAAAACCTCTTTTTTGAAACTGTGAGGGGGTGCAATAGAGCTTATAAGTCGAAACCCCCAAAAGGCACATATGAGACCCCAAGTAAATGTACATAGGTACCAAATTTCAACTTCCTAAATCAATTTAGTAGGAAGATAGGGGAGGAACAGCCCGTTTTTCAAGATCAAAAAGGGGAACCCTCTATATTTACCCTTCTAATAGGGTTAGAATGTTGATTTTTGGATATAGGTATTATACAAAATTTTATTCTCTATCAACTGGCTTAAGAAGGGGCAATTTTTGCGTTTTTGACCCCTCAGCACCCCCCCCAATTGGGGCATAACTGAATTTTGACCCAAGTTTATCCCCAGTGATATATATCTAATCTGCCGCCAAACAGAGCCGATTGACCCTAATTGGAGCAATAATTTTAATGTTCGGGAAAAAAAATAAAAATAAATATCTGACATAGCTAAAAATTGTCTTAATGGTCTTCTAGGACCCAAAAACGGACTTGGTTGATATCCCCTCTCCCATCTGTCGTTAGTCGATACACGGTAATAGTTACAATATGGCATAGAAAATCAGGCTAAAAAGTACTAAATGATTTTTACCATGGAACAGAATCCAGAGGAGATATGATAGAAAACAGTATTTCGGAAATGTCTGACTACCTTTCCCCCTTCCTCCCTCTCAATTATGCACATTGCTTGTTAATGGAAACTTTTAGTATGCTGCTTAGAGAGTCGTTCTCAGAATTCATGAAAAAAATTTTAGTCTCCAACCACAGCCGATTTTTAATCAAGATTTACCATAAAATCACTTGGAAATACAAAAATCTCGATTATATCGCGAACTGTCGACCTTTGAAAAAATCTCAAGGGACGTTATCGATTGGAAATTTTACTCTCTACGATTTTATATTTTTGTAAATTTACTACAGGATGCACCGTTCTCGAGTAAATTCTTAAAATGTATTTTTCGACGTTGAGAAAGTCATAGATTTTCCAACTTTCAACGAATCCCTAAGAAAGTCAAAGGACTCCTGATCCAAAAATAATTTATCCAACGAAATTTAATACGCATCTCAAAATACATCATCTTAGAGGGGAGGGGGTATTTCTGATGGAATAAATTTCGACTTGTATGAACTAGAAAGTTGGAAGCTTATAGCAGCCTGACTTTATCAACCTAGAACGCTAAAATTTGATTTACTGGATTTGCAGCTCAAAGTACGCCACATCCAAAAATTATCCAAGTAGAAGAATTTCATTTTTTTTCCGACCCACCTTACCTATTCCACATTTCACATCCCTTTTTTGATCCCCGTAATCTCGATAGTATTAGGTTGCTATGTATAGATTTGACGAAAAAATATTTCGATACTACCGGTTATGATTTTTTTTCCACACGTATTTATTATTGACTTTATTTAATGGATTCCCAAGGTCGATTATGCGATAATTATTATACTAAAGGAGATACCTCTATGAACGTATTATATGTGCAATGTACATTCATAGCTCGTTCATATCTTGGTAAATACAAGGTATAGATATATAGTAACATTCCGTACGCCTCTCGACAGTATGATAATCAATAATATACGCTGTATATGAATGAAACTTTTCAAGTAGGGTTTAACAATTTTTGGAGCTAAAAATCCGAAATCTGATACGGATTAGGTGGACACTTGATGAACTCGTATACGTACAGTATATTTTAATTGACGTATTTCAATGTCAATGGTTATGGCACGTGTCAAATGTGGTACATAATAATGTACGTCTATAGACGTTGCACACATTACACACCGTCCCAATGAAATGGTCGCACGTTATATGGCTCGCAAAATTATTATACTCTCTTATTAAACGAGTATTTCGAAATTGGTATTATTTGCTTTGCTGGCATGAATGTGAATCTCGTCGATGATTGTTTCTTTTTTTTTTTTTTTTTTTTTTTTTTTAATCAAATACTGACCAGTTGAGTATTCACGTTTGATCATGTTAAAGTATCTTTTTATACTGATGTATGGGTGAATTTTTGCTCGATAAATGACGATTAATCCGACCAATGACCCGGAAGAATTTTTTTTTCAATTCCACCATTTCGTATACGTATACAGCATTAGCAGTAGTCTTATTAATGAAGCAAATTAAAACACGCGAGCTTTGAAATAATAAAATAAAATATTGGAGGATATACCTTTCGATTTTATATCGTGCTAGGTATATTAGTAAGTAAGTATAGATAATAAATAACTATGGAATGAGAAATCGGGTCGTTTTTACCTATACAAACAACGACGACGACAACGACGTGAAACAAACGAATGAGATAACTTTTTATTGTTATTATTTTTTAATACTCTTCACGTAGGTATCTACTATTTTACCTCGCATGGTTTTGCCTATTCGTTGCCGAGTGAGTATTTTGCGCTTCTGCCAGTCAATTAGAGAGACCTTTAGTTTCACGCTTGAACGATGTCAGCGTCATTTGTACACGTTAATATTTTCCTGATCCTGTTTGTCTACGCGATAGGGTAATTACCAACTAGCAAGCAATTTATTCTACTAGTTTATTAATTATTGTTTTTTCCCCCTTATAGTTTGGTACTTTCGTGGTGCCCGGAATTATATACTTGAGGGGTAATTTTAGAAAAATAGGTCGATTGTAAGTCATTTTCCGGCTTCGGATAGGGGTTGTAAGAAACACACCTCGGGGTTTTTTCGCTTCGTAAATATTGTAATACGTGTAAGCAGCCACTTCCTGCCGATTGCATGTGTTGGGTGGAAACAGCATCGTGAAAGGTGACCACTTTTGAATAATTTACCACCGCAAAGTTGGTAGGTATCACGATAAAGTTTGCGAATTGGCATTGGCGTGAAATATTAGGGGGTGCGAGAGGGGATATCTTATGTGGTTTTTCCGTAGGATATTATTTCTGCGGATTGTGATAAGTTTTGTGCAATTGCAAACCGCCGAGTGGCCAATTTGGTTGAAATTATAAGTAGGGTGGGTGTGAGAGAGGATAGGCGAGTAATCAATAGATAATCTGAAGTGGAATTATCAATATTTTAGATGCAAAAAATCAATCTAAATTGACTCAGGAATGTGAAAGTTGGTGTGTGAATCACTAAATTTCGGTATTGTTGATATTTCATGTACAAATCATCCCCAACCTTCTTGGGTAATTTTAGTGATAGCGATAAAAATTGAGGAGAATCTGGGTATTTTGTTATTCCATAAAATTAATACACTAATTTTCTTTGTAATAATTTCTTTAAAAACCTTACCAATATTTTACGAAGGATAGAAAAAAAAATCTCATCGTTCACTATTAAATTTTCAAATTAATCGGATCTTTTGGGTCTCTTAGCTCTGAAAATTTTACTAATGAAAATTTCCGCTTTTTCTTCATTATTTTGAAAGTAATTTTCAAAATATATATTTCAATATAGGAACAAAATTTGATCAGCATAGTCGAATAAGTACGTTAAAACGCGTGAAAGAATAACGATACGTTTACGTATGTTGGTAACTAACTGTAACTGAGTAATCAATTTGGCGGTGTGGGAAAATGAGTTTAATTTTTGGTTGCTTGATTGACGAGCTGATATGCAATTTAAAAATTTCTTTATTATAACACTTCTATTTTTTTTTTTACTGTATGGAATATTTTTAGCGTTGAAAACAGAAAGAGAGAATGTTGTAAAAATTTTATGGATTCTATTTCATGTTTTTTTTTTTTTTTTCGTTTTATTTTGTGTTTTTTTATTAACAACGCGGCGAAGCTTTCGTGACATTGGAATTTTAATTCTGTGAAAAAAATGTGTGAAGTGAATTCGTGGCATCAATTTGAAAAAAAAAATAGCATAATCTACTTTGTATGTACGTACAATCATACAAGTATTATTGCACTTGTACGAACGTGTGCTTTTCTAATTTAATCATGCGCATAAATAATGCAATTATCCATTGGCATGCTCATAAAAAAACGTAACTAGCTACGTTTGAATGTATTAAAAGTCTTTACTTGAAGGATCGTTTTAGCACAGTCAAAATCAATCATAAAATAGAGATGACAAAAAATTTTAAAAAAAGTAGAAGGCATTATACCTTTTATTTTAATGCTTTATTAATTTGTATTCGGAAAAGCTGCATATTATATTCTACAGTCCTATGCAAATTTGTACGCCAAACCACGTATCTGCATTATTCATTTTTTGGTCATAAAAGTATATTTTGACCATTTTTCAGAATATCTGATTTTTTTTCGGTCCATAGAAAAAAATTGATTACGGGCTTGGTACCTACTGAAATTGATTAAATTATAATTTTTGGCAAGGTTTAGTGGCACAATTTAGAGATGATATAACTGGTGACTTTGATTCGGAAACCAATTTGGTTAAAATTTTGAAAATGTGGTAGAGAGAGGATGAAAAGCACAGAAAATCAAAATTTTTCAGCCTACCGATAGGAAATCGTCACATGAATAACATATCTAAAAATTAGCTCGCTATGCCAATTACAATACCATAAAACTGGTTTCTACAAATTTTTTGACCTCAAAAATTTAATTATTTACACCTACACCATTCTAAATTGATTTAGGAAGTTAAAATTTGATATGCGGCTGACGTAAATATCCATATACGTTCTTTTGGAAATTTTGATGTATCATTCCTGAACCATCGTGGTACAAATCCTGAAAGTTGAATTTTGAATGCTATTTTGTGCTTAATTTTTTGCTATGTAGATCAGAAAAATGTTCAAGCTATCACCCCCTTACCTCCACTTATCAAAAATCTCCTTTTTTATCTGTATTTTGAATACATAACTAATTTCAACTTCCTAGCTCATTTGAAGGGCATATAGAGAACGAACAACCCTTTTTCAAGGTCAAAAAGTAGAAAACCCCCATATCTTACCTTCTAATTGACCCAATAGGCTGATTTTTGGGTATGTTATACAACTTTGAATTTTCTATCGATTGGCTCAAAAAGGAACAATTTTTGCCCCCCCCCCCCCC
>FIZR01011970.1:0-17374 GCA_900060175.1 Ferrisia virgata
TTCATTCATCAGTTCATTTTTGTCAATATCCATGGGATACAATTCGCTCAATTTTAAAACTTTTTTCTTCAGGTCTTCGTCACAACATTTAAATTATATTTACACAAACAAATGAGATTTTTAACGAACATGAAAACCTTATTTTTTGTGAATTCTGTTCTGAAATTGCCATCTCTAAAAGTTTGCCACCTGGGGAATCTTTGCCCAATACCCCCCTCCCCCTAGCTACGCCACTGATTTGTATGTAGAATGAAAAATAAAAAAAAAAAACACATTTTGATAAGACTAATTAAAAGTCGTATTCTTATACTTTCAGGTTAGAATTTAAACTCGAAGCAAGTAAACCTCGTATATGTTGTAGGCTTTAAATGATACTGTAACTATACCACGGAGATATAATATTTATATAAGAATAAGGTACACACGTGATAAACAAGTTACCATTTGTACGTAGAATGAAAAATAAAAAACTTCATTTTAATAAGGCTAATTAAAAGTCATATCTTCGTACGTTGGAATTCAAACTACGTACATACAAGTAAACGGTATATAGGCTGTAAATGATACCATATAACTATAGCATAGCGATATATTTTATATAAGAAGGTACTCGTACATGGTACAATAATACATATAGTATTTCGGGCATCATCGCTATTCATTTCTTTCAACTAAAAAGATACGTTATTTCACAGATGATTGACGGAGGAAACGAATCAGTCGTAGAATAAAAGAAGGCGTTCCGCCGCAACTCCACACACCAACTACGACACAACCGCAAATTTCGAACGCAGGCGCTTTACAATGCGCGCCAAACCAGCCACACAATTTTGGAGGCCGTACCCAATGAATAGAGGGAATTCGAGTTGCATTTTCTCATTGCCGATACTTTTGAAGCTCAGTTTCAATCAAACATTTGCATTCCGCTAATTTACCACCCTATTTACGATACGCATACAGAAAGAGTGTGTGAAGAGTATTATACATATAATACCTTCTCATACGAAAGGAGAAACAAAAACCAAAAAAAAAAAAAAAAATCTACATCGAAATATTATAGTAGTCTCTATTAACGAGAAAAACCACCCTCGTGTGTGTGTATATTTGTTCGTTGCGTAATTTCTTTAAAATATTTTCGTTTTTGTTTTCTCTTTTTCTTAATTAATAATTTTTTTCTCCCTTCTTAATTAATCGACGAATGTGAATTATATACTTATTGTTTTTTTTTTTTTTTTTGGTATACTTTCGATGTTAATATTTTCGAACTTCGGTCGCGTCCGCGTATTTAAATATAATATTATTGTGATTTAAATATTTCAACGTTTGAAAATTCTTTGCGCGATACATAATACCTATATTTATACCTCGGCATACGAGACGACGTGAACGTATACTTATCATCTTATCAGTGGCAACAACGTTATTAAACATCGAAAGACAAAACAAAATGGTACCTAAATGATGCTTAAAGCTGCAACCGAAAAGGACTTGGATATAAAACCTATCGGCATGTTGGGACCAACCACGCACAGAATGTTGGATCACATACGAATGCAAGACGATGACGACGAAGAAGACGACGAAGAGGCCGACGATGAAGAATACATGAACGGTATCAAAGGACGAGACACATCACCATCCATGGAAGGAGGTTTCTGGATGGCTGCGGTGTCTGCGGCTACCGGCGGTACAGGGCCTATGGAGCCTACATCCGGATGCCCGGTATCCGAGTCCGGTTTCATAAGCAGTCAACCATCGATGGCTGAGTTTATACTACCTCATCATATGGCCGATAATCTGCAAGGCGACGATATCAGCCAAGGTGCTCAGAATCCAAATGCTATGTATAATACCGGTACGATGCCAGATTCGCAGCAGAGCGGTATCAATGTCCAAGAGTATCCGTGGATGAAGGAGAAGAAAACCAGCCGCAAGAACAATCATCAAGGTAAGGGTCCGTATGAATTTTTTTACCTATTCTTTTTTTTTTGGCGTTTTTCGTTCATTTTCATACTCGTAAATGGTGTTAGTTGGTTGTTTTGTAATTTGGGTGAGATTCGATCGATGGGTTGGCACGATGATGGTTTTTTTTTCCTTGTACAGCGAGTAAGAATAGATAGTTGATGAAATTACGTAAAAAAAAAAAAACTTGCATCGAAAATGGCCAAATTAAACCGGTCGAGTTATTCGAATTGACCTTATACATATATCTCTACGTATAGTACACGTTCACGTACACGCACAATACAACCTTGTCAAGTCATGAAACATGTAACCACCGGTACAATTATAATGGTAAAAAAAAAATATGTACAATGTTTCTTTCTCGGCTCGATATTAAATATACTTATTAAACCTCGAAATTATAGTTATTTTCGAATGTCGCCAAGTTTCGAAATAATACAACACTATGAGCACTTATAAAGAAAAAATAAGAAATATCTTGCAACCTGTATCGATATTTTGTTAAGGTCTTGAGATCAATTTCATAACGAGCATATAACATCGAAAATTTATATGTAACGAATGGCACGAGGAGTACAGAGAAAATTAGTACCTAACATTTGAGCTCCATTAGAACAGAAAATGGATTCATATGAAAGGGATGACAGGGGGAATACAGAGAAAATAAGTACCTAACAATTGAGTTTTTTTAGAACAAAATGTTGGAATAAAAGAGAACTGTATTCTATGCTCTATATCTGGTGACTAAAAAAACGAAATCAAAACCTACATCTCATAATCTTAACATTGATAGGTAGGTATTCATAATTCTTAGAACTGTTATCAAGATAGATTCCGAACCTACTGCTTAGTCATTAATACTAAGAATACAAACAAATATAATAAAATATATATGCTGGAAATAATATTCCAACACAAAAAAATAATTATTAAATTTTCTAGGTAGGCAACCTACCCTTTAAAATTTTGCTCGACTCATACTGCAAAGATTGAAAGTAATTCAAAACAGATAATTTTACATTATTACATGCTGTATCGGCGATTTGCTCTTAATTTAACTCCAATTTATCATGATTTTTTCGATGTTTCTACAAGTAAGCGATATAACACACAATAGGTTTAATTTTTTTTTTTTTTTTTTGGATAAATGATTCAAATGTAATCAAACTTGTAAGTACCTATTTCAAAATTTACGATGAAAAAAATTAAATCATTCAACCATTCGAAAAATTATCCAAATTGCGATTTAAATGACTACTTAGATATCTACTTTCAAAAAAATAAAATAAAAAATCTAAAAATCATTGGAAAATGTAACACAGCTAATTTTTTTTCTTCAAAATACGATAAATCGTTTAGAGTGAAGACGAGCTAAGGGAAGTGTAAAAACCAGTGATATTGTGTTAAAAAATCCAAGGAAATAATTTGATGTATTTTGGATCGTAATCAGATAATTACGCCTAGGGAGGGCAGAGAAAATTCGAAAAATTGAATTGAGCCAAGCCAAAGGACAAAAATTTGAAATATTTATGCTCTCAGTCATTCCAAACCACATTTTTTGAAATGTTCAGACAACCAAATGATCGATGATGAGGTGAGTGGGTGAGAGCGAGGGGAAAGGAGGTGTTTATCCTTCTAAAGGTTTTCACAATAGGGCAAAGTCGGCAAATTTACCTTGAAAAGGGCTAGTCGGCTAGGAGATCAAATGTTCGAAAAAATTCATTATAAAAAAAAATTGGACAAAAATCCAGCTCAGCAATTCTTGTCCATGGCTAATATTTTTCAAGTCTAAAAAGTATAAAATTTTTTGTTTCTCGTTAATATTTGTTAAACCATAAATGTTTTCCAGATATTATTAGAGTACCCTTTAATTTTTTTTTAATTTTTTAATTTAACCACTTACGTTTAGATTCATATTTGTTGAATAAAACTGGGAAAAAGAGTACCTTCTAAAAATGTATTTTTTTTTTAATTTTTGCTCTCGCTCCCGTCAGGCATTCATAAATTGCTTTTTATTTTTTCAAGTCATTGTATACGATCTATGAAACATTCAAATCAGCTCACATCAGATGGTATACAAAATCTAGTGATTTAGAACGAAAAAAATTGCCATAATTAGAAATATTTGCGAACATTTTCAACTTCGCCACTTCCTTTTATCAAAAAACACCGCTTCGTCACTGCAGATGAAGTGGATTAGCAGAGTTTGAAGAATTTAAAGTATGAAATTTCAGCTCTTGTTTCATTTTGACTGAGGAGATCAGACCGAGGGAGGCTGGCTACGTTCCAGGGTATAATTTTTACACATATACCTCACATGTCAGCTAATTCGAAAAATTTCAGAGTCCACTTGAGAACCAGAACCAGCTCAAACCTAACTGCTCTACCCAAAATATTGGAATTATTTTGCATACTATGTTACCTTTTCCTACCTATTCTTCATTCTATTTTATTTTAAAATTTGAAATCAGAATTTACAGATAATTCAAGTATAGGTAAATATTCCATCATTATAAAAACAAAATATTGCTCATTAAAACCAAAGCTGTAAGCCCTACTTATCTTCAAAATGTTGACTGATGACAGATAAAACTTCCTCGGGTAATTCAAGATCTTCTAATAAAGCTTTCCAACTTATCAGTAGTTTAAAACGTGTTCAAATCTTAAACACAGATTTCATGATACGTGACAATTAAAGTTTAAAGATTTTCAAAAGAAGTTATATTTTATTGATAGATGAGCTAGATTACCACAAGCCGACGAGAATTCAAGTAAAATGAATGCAAAAAGGTACACATGAAGTTGAGGTTTGTTTCTCATAGTTCAACCTTAGGGGACAAGCATGATGAATATAGTAAAAACCGAACCTAATCTAACCAAAAACAAAAGAAAAAGAAACAGAAGCATCGCAATGCGTTGCTTTCAGAGCTTAATTTTTTCAAAGTTGAGACCATACGTGAATTGCCCATTTACGAAATAAAAAAAAAGACGCGCTCTGGGATGGTTTTTCTTCACACAAAAAGATAAGAGGTAAAGGTATTCATTGCAACGAATATCTGAAACCTCAAAAAAGGCACCATTTAGGACAACTACTAAGTCTACGCACTAAATTTCAACTTCCTAGCTTAATTTGGAGGGGAGATACGGGCGCGACAAACTTAAGAAATAAGAAAAAACCTACCAAAGTCCCACTTTTTTGGAGCTATGAGGGACTGCAAGGGGACTGAAAAGTTGAAAGTTCCAAAACGCACATTTAGAATCCTTACTAAATCTAGATACCAAATTTAAACCTCCTAGCTCAATTTAAAGGGGAGATATGCGCGGGTCAAAATAAAATAATCACAAAAACCTTCCCAAAACCACTTTTTCGAGGCTGTAAGGGTGTACAATGTATCTGAAAAATTGGAAACCCCCACACAAAGGCATCTATGGAACCCCGGCTAAATCTAGATGCCAAATTATAACTTCACAGATCAATTTGGTGGAGAGATATGCGCGGGACAAACTCAAAAAATGAAATAATCCACTAAAAAACCACGTTCTTGGGGTCGTGAGGAAAAAAGTTGAAACCTCCAAAAAGCACATTTATGGCCCCGACCAAGTCTACATATCGAATTTCAACTTCCTAGCCCAATTTGGAAGGGAGATGAGAAAGGAAAAGCCTGTTTTTGAGATCAAAGGCGGTGGGGGGGCGAGGAAGGAACCGCATATGTTCCCTCTTTAATTGACATACGAGGCTGATTTTTGGATATGTAATGCAACTTTTGATTCTTCATCAATTGGATTAAAGAGGAACAATTTTTACGATTTTTGCTACTCAGCACCCTCTTCCCCAAATTTGGGCATAACCGAATTTCGACTCAAGGTCATCCCTACTCAAAAATATCAAATCAGTCGTCAATCCAGACATTTTACTCAAATTTTATCGATCCTGGTCAGTATCGAGGTGAGCAAATGATTATGGGGGGGGGAGGGGGGAGAGAAATAAAAGAAATAAATAGGAACAAAAATCTGACATGGCCAAAAATGGTCTTCTAGGTCCCCAAAAGGGATTCTGTTGATATTGCCCCCTCAGCCACCGTAGGTCGATAGACTGTAATGGCCTGGTTTTCATTAACAATATGACATAGGAAATTACGCTAAAAACCAACACTTCTCTGGAGTTGAAAGGGGAGGGGAGGGGGGTGCAATGGAGCTAGCACATTTCCTGTCAAATTTCAACTTCCCAGGTCAAATCCGGGAGGTTTATGCTATGGACCCTTTTCAAGATCGAAAATGGAAGAAATCTATTGAATTTGGGGGTTAATATTTTTACAAATACTATATAACTTTTTTTATCATTTTAGCCTTTCTCTCTCAAATTTGGACAACACTGAATTTCAACCTGCTGTCATCTATACTCATTTATGCGCATATTCTACCATCAGTTCAATTCTATTAGCCAAATTTGAGCGATTTTGATCTGTATCGAGGCGAGTAAATGATTTTAGTCTTCTCCCATGGCCAAAAATGGTTTCGATGGTCTTCTAGGACCCCGAAACGGATTTTGTAGGTGTTCCCACTGTCCACATCTGGCGTAGTTCGATAATCTGTAATAGCCTAAATTTTCTTCGACAACGAGATATACAGAAATTAATTAAAATATGTTTTCATCTTTTCACTTTCATTTTGGATGTTTCGATCAAAGACGTTACTTGTACTCACCTTCACCTTATACGCCAACAACTCTTTTATGCACACATTATCGTCACTGCAACTGAAAATTCCCAGGAGTAAATGAGATCTCGATCACTACATACATGTACATATACAATTCCACCAACACCTTTCGCGCGAATTCAATTTAATCTTCAACGATACTTCGCAATCCATCCTCACGTGCCTTAATTAACTCACAAAGACATAATTAATGACGTAACTCACTACACACTTATCCACATGTAATTGCACATTTCTCCCGGAGTGTGGCGAACACTATTCGAGCAGATTACTCAATACAGTTGGAATTCTTTCGTTACGCATACGATACGAGATGAATAAAAATATAACAAAACGCTGCAAATAGTTATTACCACGTTAAAGCAAACAATAAACAAAACGATATAATTGTATCGTGTAAAAATTAACACCATTCGAGTCACGTCACAGGTCGTACATTTACACGCACCTTTATTTATATCTATACATATATAGTGAAGAATGAAAAAAAAAAAAAAAAAAAAAACTGCCTAATCATAAAGATTCTCGTTCTCGCGCAATCGTAACATAACACAACATAACGTAAAAAAATTCTCTCTTCGTTGCCATTCAAAATGAACGCAATTTGATTGCGTTGTTTCGTTGAATTAGATAATCTTGTAAGGTGCTTGTGTGATTGTGTGATACGATGTCTTTGGTTTCATTTCAATATTTATACAAATGTAGGTATATGGAGGTACATGATAACGATTAAAACAATGATAAAAATATAACATTCTTTTTATAAGAGAATAAAGCACAAATAATAAGAGCATTCTATGCTACTGCATGTATATTATACTAGCAGACCATGTAAGCGAGCAATAAATAACAGTAGGTAGGTAGGTAGGTAGGTATAAAGATTCTTATTCTTAACCAACCAGCAACGAAAACTAGATCCGCCTACCATTGGTTGAATACGAGAAACACCTGTTTTAACGCAGCTACCGAATATGTCCGTTCTTTTAAAATACAAAAATATACCAACCTACCCAACTACCAAAGTTACCTAGACCTACATGTGTAAGGTTCACTTTAAAACAAAATGGTTATCTTCTATGGAAAACATATAATACCGGAAGTGCATAGGTAATAGGTATTCAAGAAGTATAGCTAAATATTACCTCATCACTTGAATAGGCATTTCTATCAGTTAAATCGAACCGTATTGATTTGAAATTAAAGTGGGAAAAAAAACCATACCTCGGATTTAAACCATTTTCACTCAGAATACTCATTTTGAGTGGGAAAGACGCTGTACAAAATTTGAGTTCGATATCTCAAGAGGGAGGGGGGGGCATGCTGAGGATTCACAAAATAGGTAATTTTTGAAAAATATGACGTTTTTTTCAATTTTAGCAAAAATTTGGTGACATCTCTGTATACTACTAAAACAAGACGTTACTTGAGATCGAATAATAAATTTGACTTGATTATCGTATTCAGCCAACATCACTAACTTAGGCATTGCCTGAAATTTGGAGGAGGGACGCCACCAGGCTCCATCCTACGAATTTATATCGACACTTATAGCAATACAAAATTTTGAAACTTTCTCGTTTATGAAAGCTGTCACTGTACTTAAAATTCAGCTTTTTTGAATAGAATTGCAATTTTTTCTTATATTAAAAATGGCTTAAAAAATCAAGAAAGGAGTGCTTTTCGACTAATCCAGACACTTTGAAAACGAATCCTGGATTGTATTTTAGGTCGAACCTCTAGTTTGAATTTCAACTCTTTACCCCCTCCCCCTCCTCCTATAACCAAAATTCTGCGATTACGCTCCTCAGCCAAAATTTTAATGGGGTAATCTGATAGAAAAATTTCACGCTGAACAACTTTACTTTTATTCATTTTTTTAGTTTATTAGTCATTATTTCTAAGAAAACGCATTTTTGAACATTTTTTTATGCTTTCAAAACCGGTCCAAATCCTCCAAAAATTTTTAAAAATGTTATTCAACTCCTCCCCTCCCCCCGGTGTTAACTGCTGCAGAAATTCAAAGCTTTATTTTGTAAATTTCTCCCACCTCTTTCCTCAGATACGCCTGAATACAGATTTTTTTTCCAAATAAAGCGTTTTTTCAATATTCTGAGCGATGGGAGGAGTGAGGAATTTTTTTTTTACAAATATCGAAAGATGAGATCAAGGGCGTTTTACTTATTCTTATCTGAGAATACTCTTTTCAACATGGGTAATTTTCGAAAAAATATAGTTTTTCTTGATTTCGGCTTGTTTATCAAATTTTTAACGTGGAAATCGCGGGTACTGCGATGCTCCAATTTTGACAAAACTAGATTGTAAAAAAAAAAACAATTTTCAGCTTTTCAAGTGGATTTTTTGATTTTTTAAGAATTTTCAAAGATTTTCCAAATAAAAGTAACATTTTATACACGAATTACGAACGAATCTTTGAAAATTCGTAAAAAAATCGATAACTTAACGTAGAATAATAAAAATTTGGATTTGGGGGTTTTTGGCACGCTCGTTCCGGCTATCAACGTTTCATCAAAACCGATGTACACGAAATCCTTACGTTAAAAATTTAATAAGTACGCCAAAATCGAGAAAAACTTGACTTTTTCAAAATTTTTTCAAAAATTGGCTTACTTTGAGGTCCTCTATTTTCGTCCCTCATTTCGGATATCGGACTTATAAAGGCTATGGCAGGTAAAGGAGGATGATTCACCTTTGGGTCTCGGAATTCAATTTTTTCAAGGGACTATTTAGATACTAGTAAAAGATGATTTTTCAGCATCTCATCACCGAGGCGGAGGAGGGGGCAATAAAAAATGTACTTTAGAGAGGGCTTTTACATTACCTTTTTCTGGCAATTTTCAACCGATTTTTTTTTCCAACTTGGTATGAATATTAAGGTACTTAGAGAGAGTGTTGTGAAATTTGTTCAGATTTTTCGGTCCGTAAATATGACCTTGAAATGGGTTTTGAAAACTTCGGAGGGGAGGGGGAGTTGTAGGGTCCCGTTTCTGAACTGGAAACTCGTAAAAAATTTCTAGAGTTATTAGGAGTATTTTAAAGCTTTCAGAATTTTTAAAATTTTTTTGGAGAGGTGGGCTTCCTGTAGAAAAAACTTGCATGGAATTATTTAGTCAGTAAGTGACATTTAAACGAGCAAGAAATTCACTTTGAGGTGCAACAGGGGAGGGGCAGTACTCCAAAAAATTTGAAAAAATTCTGCAAGGTGTAAAGTACTCTTCACAACTGTAGAAAATTTTTTCTAGTTTCCAGCTCAGAAAAGGAGGTCCTACAAGCTCCCTCAAAGTTTTCAAAGTCATATAAAAAATTCCATAGCACCCACCCTCCCTAAATACCCTCATATTTATTGCAAGTTGGAAAAAAATCGGTCGAAAATTCCCAGAAAAAAAAATTTTTAAACTCTCCCTAAAGTACATTTTTTATTGTTCCACCCCCTCCCCACCATCGTGACGAAATAAAGAATCACGAATACGTTTAAAAATCACCTTTTACTAGTGCCTGAAAAGTGATTTTAAATAATTTAATATCGTTCTGTTTATTCTGCTATAGCCTTTGCACAATGTCTTACTTACTCAAAGTGAAAATGGTCAAAATCCGAGGCATTTTTTTTCCTACACTATCCACTTAAAAAAAAATCCTAAATCAACTTCACATATCCCGACAGTATCAATTTTACCCTCGAAATGATACCTAATTCGTGGCTAATCTGTCCCAATATATATAGCTCTGTTCATTCCTGTTTTCTTCTTTATCACCCTTCATTTGGCTGAAATACCGCACCGATCATATTTTCAAATCTCATCAAGCTACCATTCTCATGTCAGTAGTACTCATCGATACGACGAGATAAAAATTGAAACATTACTCGCTTATACACGTATGTACATCTACATATCTAGATGTAAATCACATACACACAGTGAGCAGATAATGACGACAACGTAACGCGAGTAAACAAACGTTACATAGCAAATAGACCCCTTTATTGTATCTATATAGGTATACGATGCTGAAGAAGTACATATAAGTCTATGTATGAGTATAAAAGGCCGCTTGTAAAAAGACGTCCGTCCGAAGATCTAAGAAAAAGTAATCGGCCGCTGCTGGCTATATAATTCATACGGAATAGGGTAGACTAGCCAGCACCTTGCGGCCCCTCGGGCCACCCTTATCGACAGGCCAACATCGCCAAAATGATGAATGAACTAAGAACCACCCCTAAAAGTCGCTACCCTTGTAATAAGTGTCACAATTTATACCCTACATCGTATGTACCATCGATGTAAAGAGCAACCGAGAAACAAAAAAAAAAAAGAAAAAAAAGACAATCGATAACGCTTATGCGGTTAAAAGGCGTTTTAACTTAATTAAGAAGAATTTCTGCACATGTTTTTGGCGCGTGATTAAGTGACTACATTCAGTTGTATTTTAGACCCCCAACCCTACCCCACTTTCTACAAATACCGTTTCCGATTTTCTCGTGTATCTTTCATCAGCCATATATTTTTATTTGTATGCAGTAGGTATCGATGTAACCCTTTTGATGCTTGAAATAGCATCGGACTCGTTGTTATTATTATTATGTGCAGAGACTCTGGGCAGATTGTATAAATGGTAGTTTTTAAAATATGCTTATATAAAATAGTGTTTTCAATTTATACGTATATCTAAGTATAAATATACAATGTATGCTCATACACACAAATACGATATACGAAAGGCATCGTATCTGAGGCAGGATTAGCATTTCATATATCTCATCAAAAACCGATTAATGTATGCGCGTACAGGGTGCTTCATAATGCCACGTCGCGTCACCTAAATTAATTTCGTGCCAATTAATTTATTTTATTGTTTAAATCGGTTGGTAGTTTTTCTTTTTTTATTGTAATTTTTTTCCCTTATAAAATCTCGTTCGAAAGCGAGTAAATCATATTCATCGTATCCATACATTTTTTTATACGAAAACTTCAACGATACAGTAGAGAAAATAATGGCTCGTTCAATTCAATCATATGTTGTCAATTTACGAATAAATTTGAAACGTTGAATCTATATCAAGAATGTAAAACCACTAAAGATTGGTATGCCAATCTCGGTTTACCTTTTTTTTTTTTTTTGCTTAAGATAGCTTGAAAAAAGACGATAAGAAGTTATAAATAAACGTCATCCTACCTTTTAAATATTGTAAACTTTTTACTAAATGTAAATGCGGAATTTTAATCCCCTACCTCAGTTCGGAGAGGAAATACACGAGGAAGAGCATTTTTTCACGGACAAAAAGACGAAAAACCGTAACTTTTCCCCTGCTAATTGAGGTAAAAAGAAGCAGGTAGTTTGCTTATGATATACAATTTTTGATTCTCTATCGATTGGTTTAAAAACGAACAATTTTTGTAATTTTTGTCCCTCAATGGGTCCTACCTACCCTCAAATTTAGGCAAAACTGAATATTGATCCATGGTTATTCCCACTGAAAAATATCGAATCCTCTTCCATTCTCAGCCTATTGCCCAAAATTTTATCAATTTTAGTCGATATCGAGCTGAATAAATTATTTTTAGTTTTGGTAAAAAAGGAATAAATATTAGACACGTGCAAAAATCGTTTCAATGGCCTTCTAGGCCTCCAAAATGGAATTCGTTGATACTCTCCTCTCCATCTCACGTACGTCGATAGTCTGTAACAGCCTAGTTTTTGTGGACAATATGACATGGAAAATTAGGTTAAAAATGACTCTGTTAATAGATACCAATTTCATTCTTTATACCATCACAAAAGATGAAATGTCGTGTTTTTATTTCATCTTTGAAAAAATTCAAAATGAACAATTTTTCCATTTTTAAACATGCTTTTTATACGCCTTGAAGAGTAAATAAAAAAATTTAGAAACTTTTTTCGGCTTTACGCGGTCTACTATGATACATTATTACTAAAAAAAAATTCAAAAAAAGGAAACAAATTTTTGATGTAAATGAGTACTGATACTGGGCACCGAAATTTTTTTCTGCATTTTGATTGGACGACTTCAACTGACCACAAACGACGAAAGTTGACGATACATTCATCAACAAATAACAACAACTGTAAATTATCTGATGTCATGATGTTTCATCAGATGATCATCGTCATAACTAATAAAAATCTCAACTAATCAAATCGTGGAAAAAATTTCAAAAAAAGTGTTGCATATAAAATCCATTTTGAAAAATGAAAAAAGTAATTTTTGTGGTTAAGTATCAGCAATCTGTAGCGGAAATTAGGTGAGTAACTATTAAAGTAATTCCCTTTTCACTGTGACCTGCAGAGAGGCATATTGGTGTTTCAATGCTTATAGAAATTTTCAAGTTTTAAGCAAGCTGAGGGGGAAGGAGGTCAATAGTCAAGTCGAAGGCCATAAATTTTTACCACGTTTATTTGACGTCATTAGTAAAATTTAAAAAATATTACAAAATTCATGCAAATGATTTATTTTTTGAAAAGGACCAGGAACGAGGCTAGGTTTTGTTTACAAAAATACGACTTCTGATTGGTTGATTCTTACTCCCTGCGCTTATGGATCTCATTAGCCCAATTTTCTATGCCATATTGTCAATGCAAACCAGGCTATTACAGTCTATCGACTAACGGCGAATGAGGAGGGAGGGAGAGGGGGAATATTAACAAAATCCGTTTCGGGGTTCTAGAAGACTGTTGGGACGATTTTTATCCATGTCAGATATTAATTTTTATCTTATTTTAATTCATATTTGACCAAAATCGCTCCAATTCAATCAATCGGTTCAGCTTGGCAGCAGATTAGATATATTTGAGTGGGGATGACCTTGGGTAAAAATTCAGTTTTGCTTCATTCTGGGGGAGGGTGTACTGAGAGATCAAAAACGCGAAAATTGTCTCTTTTTAAGCCAAACGATAGAGATTCAAAAGTTGTATAACATATTCAAAAATCAACCTCTTAGATCAATTAGGAGGGGATATATGAGGGTTTTCCCCCTTTTTGACCTTGAAAAAGGCTGCTCCTCCCCTTTCTCCTCACCAAATAGAGTTAGGAAGTTGAAATTTGGTGTGTACATTGAGCTGGTGCTCTGCTTTTTGGATGCTCCGACTTTTTAGCTCCATTTCATCCTCTCACAGCTCCAAAATTGTGTTTTTTTTTGGCGGATTTTCTTATTTTTTTCAGATGTTCCTCACATAACTCCCCTCCAAATTGAGCTAGAAACATGAGATTGGTTAGCCATGCACATTTAGTAGGTGTCCTAGATGTGCTTTTTTGGCGACTCGACTTTTCAGTCCCATTGCACCTCCCCACAGCCTAAACTATTTGGTTTTTTAGCCCATGTTTCTAATTTTTAGAGTTTATTCCTCACATAACTTCCTGGGGGGGGGGGGTTCAGACTTTCTAGCCCTATTGAACCTTTCCTACCCGCAATGTCGATTAGGAAAAAAGCATTGCTTCACGATGCTTTTCTTCAATTTTCATGATTGTAATATGTCAAGATGCTGTTTTTTTTTGGTTCTGCTCCCAAAAATGAGACTACTCTTGGACTTCCAGGCATCACCCGACTGAGATACATTTTAGAAAATAACCATATGGCTCGCCAGTAAAGTTGATACTGTTCCATGATTGGACAGTAACTGGTCATTTGTGAATTTTTATTGGAAATTTTTTTTATCCCTTGTAATCAAATCAGTCCTCATTAAGTCGGTCTCATCCTCGTTCTTATTGTTGTTACGTTCTTGTCTCGTTTTTGTAAACCAACCGTGGCTTCGTTGTGGGTCCTTTTCGAAAAAAAAAATCTCTATAATACTGTTCGTAGATTTATTCAAGGAGTAAGGTCGGAGTCTGGGAGAGGGCGATGAAAGTAAAAACATTCTTAGTCACCTAAAATCAAGTTTTTAATTGACAATATTACTAGCCAAAAGAAAAAAAATGAAAAGTATGAAAAAGCGAACTGTAGTTTTGTTTGAAAATATTTAATTTGCTCACGTTTGTGATAAAAATTACCCCTCTATTGATTTCATTCTTTCAAATAAATATCTTTTTATAATCACCTTGGCTAGCGAAATATTGCGATGTAAAAGTTATGGAATTCTAAAATTCCAAAATCAGCCATCAAAATACCCTGACGTAGTTCTGCGATCAATTAATTCAAAGCATCGTGACCGATAACCGATCCATTTCGAAACCTCTTCCGTCAACTTATACACTTCTCTCTATAGACATTATATACCTACATAAAATACTAACGTTGAACAATCCTCAAACAGGAAATTATCCACCTGAGCCGTCTATTGTTAAATTCAAAACATCGTTGTGTACCTATACAGATTATAACATTTCAATGCGAAAGTTTACACAAGGGGTGTGAGACGAGCGGCAGGACGGGCGGGGGACAACGCGGCGTCAAAATGATCCGAAGGCCGAAGCCGTCAACACAGTGGCGATAAAGAGGCAAAGGGGAAGGGTAAAAAAGGCCAAAGTTAAATAAGCTGAGTTATTAACTAAGCTTGAAATAAAGTTGTCAAAGTTTACTGCTGGCGAACGTTACCGTTATGGCGGGGATGGGTAGGTAGGTAGGTACTGTACGTATTCGAAATATGTCTATAGTTTTACCTACTACATCGTACTGTATCGATAGGCGAAACGAAATTTGCACACAAGTTGAAGGTGTCTGGTGAAGACAGTATGACGTGATGGCTTTCTGTCTAAGGTACCTACACAACAACAAAATTGCTTTCGCTTACACAAAAGTGGTTGGTAACAAATCAATATAGAACAACCCTCATGAGAATAATCATCCCTTGCGGATCTTTCGGCATCCCTTTTTCGTTTTCTCTAATATTAATGATCTTTTCCTTGTTAAATACTCGCGAACAGTTTTCGACGAATTTTAATCATTTTTAAAACTGCGTAGATGCAGAGATAAGTAGATAGATCGACACGGTGAGTACAGACGACGTATACAACAAAATACATACAGCATAGACGACCAATAATACGTTGTAATTACTAGAAATAGATAGCCTAAGAAGATGATACTGAAAAAAAAAAAAGAAAAGAAGTACGTTTTGCTGATTTTTATATCGAAAAAAGAAAACACTTTAATGGGTGATCGTTCAGTACTAATAGGATGCCATTAAATTAAATTACATCGTTAAGACATCGATTACTTTTTTGTTTTCGAGGTGGTGAGTTAAGATGGATTTAGATTTTAAATCACACTGTACTTACGATACTCAGCCATGGACTACCTTGACTACCTTTGTCAAAAGACTATATAATATTGATTTTGTCACCATCGCTGGCATCACAACAGTTTGGATTTGTATAACCCAAAAAAAAATCATTCGCCAACAAAGCCAACGAAAAGTCTGTAGGTAGTAGCTAGGTACACTGTACGTTTTGATAAATTAGACGACATAAAATTCAGCCACGCTATCAAAAGCTTTACCAACAATATCTTAGATATGCGGTAAACTTTCGTATATAGTCCGATCTGAATGTATAATTTTCATATCGTATCTCCCTTTTGCGTCTTTTTGCTCTTCCTCTCTCGTACTGTAGCACAAAAATACATATTTCTTTCTGCGAGACTTGCACGACTACGACCCGTGCAACGTTTATCCGCGACCCTGCTCCCTATATTTTTTTTTTAAACGAGCGACCGACGTAATGTGACGAAGGCATTTATTGTTAAACGTACCTAATACATTTTACTTTCAAAAAGACGTCGCGTCGCGTCGCCTAGAAAGTTGATATTTATGATCGAAATACGTCTTTATTTGAAGAGGGTCATTTTTATCAATAAATAACGCTATTAAATTTTTTCTCCTTGTATTATTCTCCTCTTCTTCCAGCCAAAGATAAGATTTTATGTTTATTTTTAAATAATGTTCAAGAGGTAATGGAAAATGTGTTTCGAGAAGGGAACGAAAAGAAAAAAAAAAAAAACCATCTTGAACATTTTCGAGAGGTAAATACGTGTACGTACATACGAACGCAGACGTAGGTATTTAATAGACCCTAAGGTGGCTTTTTTGAGTAACCTATTTCGTGTTCACGAACAATTTATTTTTCTAGATGACGATTATCAATATAAATATAGGCAACAACGAAACATCAACTGGGCAAGGAGGGTATTTGATATAGAACGAATTATCAGTGGGGAAGAGGAGGGGGATTTTTTAAAAATTTTTTTGTAATTTAAAAAACATACCGAGGACGAAAATTTAGCAAAATTTCGAAGGTTAGGGGAAAGAAAATAATATTTTGAATTTACGACACATATTTAAGCTCTAAATACCAATTTTTTTTTTTTTTTTTTTTCGGAAAATCGCTCAGCAAGAGATAGGTTTGGCATTCCCTTCTGTTTTTATGCCAATGAAACTGAAATATGAACGTGGAAATTGAACACAATTAATGTAGTTTTCTTTTATCGTGTTCTCCAATCGATTTTCATGTTACCCACCCAGTCGTAGGGTGGGTCAAAGAGCCTCTCCTAATCAGCGTCAATAACGACCTCCGTTCCAAAATCGATCAAAGTTTAACAGAATGTTATTTATGATTTAGAACATACCAAAAACAATTTTGACCGTCTACACCCACCCCTTCCGAGTTTATCACCCCCCCCCCACAATCGAAATTTCAACACGCGATATCTCTAGAAGGCGAGGG
>FIZR01011972.1:0-17036 GCA_900060175.1 Ferrisia virgata
TACCGATGTGTCAGAGGAAATCATCGGTTGTATTACTGTGAAAAAGTGTGAAATCTTCGGCTTTTTTACCAGTGCGTTAGAGTGCACCAGAAGGTATATTTGTATACTACTGGAGTGTGAAAGTGTTGAGAGTAGTTGTAGATGGGTTTGGATGATTAATCCCCTTAAATTTTTATTGATTTTTCTTAATTCATAGAAATATTTCAAAAAACCATAAAATAAAAATGTATGGTATTCTGAACCAGAATTTTTCAACAATAAAATGGAGTGTGAAAGTGTTGAGAGTAGTTGTAGATGAGTTTCGATGACTCTCTTGAATTTGTTATTGATTTTTCTTAATTCATAGAAATATTTCAAAAAACCATAAAATAAAAATGTATGGTGTCGCTTGTTGCTCACAACTCACCGCAGCGATTAGTCGACAATTTTTAACCAAAAAATTGCTAGCGACTAGCTGACGATTTTGTTAACGATTCTATAGTAATTTTTGTCAATACAGAAGTGATTGAAAATTAATTTGAGTTTCGTAATTAGCAGTTTTCAGTTTTCAATTCAGTTACCACTCCTGATTTAGAGGTCTATTCGAAGATCAAAGCACCATTTTAGAGAGGATGAGAGTTGAAAAAGTTTAAGTTTTTTTTTGTACTGTGAACAGGCTATGTTAGTATAACTATGTGAAACTTTAAGCTGTAGTCGCCACGGGTTAAAATTATTTTTTTGAGCTGAAATTTTTTAGGGGTTCTTTTTGAAGCCGAAAGGAACATTTTTATAGCATCCTAGCACCTATATCTGTTTTGCCTTGTTTTCTGTTTATTCCTTTATTTTTTCCGTTTACACATTACGTATTTAGTTGCTATTCAGATTATACTATAAAAATAACGAGTAAAATTAGAACCACATCCTCTTGAAATTTTAACAAACCGCAAAATTGGTTAAAAAATTTACTGTACCGCCTTGCTAGCTGTGGTAGATTATACATAGATATTTACTTCAACTTGTATACAGCTTCTTACGTTAGCTATTGAATTCCGGTATGGAATGTTAACCTGTTGTAAACATAGCACGGTTTCTTATCAAATGTGTTAACTAGTTTACCTCAGTTATCGACGCGGTGTGGTTTAGTGTAGAGTGATCGTTGGATTTCCGTTGGATACGCGTTAATTCGACGCGAATTCTCAATTCTGATAAGGTAATCTCAATTAAATTATTTTTTTAATTTACCAGCTATACTCGTGTTATAGAAATTTTACGTCGATTTTCGCAAACTAGTTAGCTGATTGGTGTTTTTCGAGTTTACTATTTATTCAATACTTGTAGATAAGGTTGATAATTGATGGATTTATACTGTCACCCTTTTTAAGTAATATCAATACGAGGATTATAAGTCACCTTTAATTTTACGCGTGCCATTCAAGGGGCAAGTTTGCACCGTGTAATTGAACCTGTCAAAAAATTGTTGCATTTATTGTCGAATCGTAATTCCGAAAATTTTATTTATTCTGATAATGCTATCTGCTAAGATTTAGATACTTTTTTTGTTTTTTTTTTTTTGACCTCATTTCAAGTGTTAAAAGCCATCAAAACAGGTGACCGTACTTAAACTGTTAATGTATTTGGTTAAGACAAAAAAAAAAAAAAAAAATGAAATGATAATACCTATCATTGGTATTGACTGCTTATTAGTTGCAATCATTCGCCATAATAAGTATGTGTAAGTGTTCGAGATGCTTTACAGTGTGTTGGCCTTGAACTTATAGTTCAACGGTAACGATTCAGAAGCGCTTCTCTGTACTAGATGTATAAATTATCTCGATCGTATTTTGACATAGTTTTAAGAATTTTTTTTCATTGTGCATCTATGCTATTGTTAGTAAATTTGCCAAAAGATAGGTACCTATATGATATTACACGGTACATAATTCTTGTACAAATACGATAAATGTTGACACAGGTACTCTGGTATTTTCTGTTTATGGGAAAATTTAACGAACTCGTTGCAATGACTTTGACATAAAAATCACACGAGATATTTCCTACTTTATGCTGTAATAAAATTTAAAAAAATTGTAAAGAATTTGCACGATACGCTATAGGTATATTTTTTTTCTTCAAGAAGACAATTTTTTTATGAGCTTTTTTTTTTCGTCGAATTATGAGTAGGTACTAGGTACGTATTTAGCTCTAAATAGGAAGCAGATTTGCACGTATCAGCAGGTAGATACACGTTTATGAAGTCGAGTCGGTTAAAAATAGTCGAGATTCGATCAACTCGATAACGTGTAATTACGATTTATAGTGGTAGTTTTCGCATCGAACGTGATCACCTACACGCAAAATATTAGTATATAATGGTGCTTTTTTTTTTTTTCTTCAACTATTCGGATCATAGGAAGTTTCAATTTTTGTAATATTCTCAATTTCATTTGGTTTTTTGATTTTAAACTAGGTACATTGCGGGTTTTTTTTTCTTCTTAAATTGTTGTTGTAACGAAATGTTTACTCGGAGTATTAATTTGCCTTCGAAATTAAGAACGAAATTAGTTTAAAGGTACCTAAGGTATGTTGAATTTTTTTTGGGTTATTTTTTTATTTACTTAAATGGTCGTAGCGTATATTGGATTAGAATTTCGAAGAAAACACATTTTAATTATTATGTTTAGTTCGAAAATGAAGACTTTTTGAATGATTTGAGTTTTGTTTTTTTGTGGAGGTATTTTTTTTTTTTTTTTTGTAGCGAGTGCGAGGAAGTTTATGTGTGAGTATGCTGGTGGCAAGAAACGTACCTAATTGGATTCGTGATAGGTGTGGTTTTCGCCCCGTCTCTAAAATTTTATGGTCAATTTTTTCGATTACAGAATATCTGTTATTGTTGCCATTGACTTCGATTCCCTGTTTCGCCGTTTTTAGACTGATTTTCTATGTCATATTGTTAATGAAAACCTGACTATTACAGATTGTCGACTTACAGCAGATGGAGGGGGAGTATCGATGAAATCTGTTTTAGGGTCCTAGAACATCGTGTAGACCATTTCTGATCATGTCAGATATTTATTCCTTTTTATTTTTAATTTTTAAATTAATTTTTATTTTTGACACGGATATGTTTTAGGGCTTGTGAGGAGGGGAGGGGGTATGTGAAAGTTTGGCGTTTTTAATGCGGTGTTTTTGGTGTTACGTTTTTGATTTTCAATTTGAAGTTTCTGATGAAAACCTCACAATGAGAGAAGATTATGAATGATTTTTGCTCTTCATGTTGAAATGTTATTTAAAAAAATAGAAAAATTAAAAAACTTAATGAATAAAAAAAAAATAAAAAACATAAAAAAATAGAAAAAATGTAAAACTAAAAAATTAACAAATTAAAAAAAAAATAAAAAAGTTTTTGACTTTTGATTCAACGGTTTCGACCAAAAACTCTCAATGATTGATGATCGCGTAATTTTTATTTCGCTAGAAAACAATAAAATCAAATGTCAAAATGGAGTGCAGAGAAGAGTAAACGTTTTTAATTTAAAGTTTTTGACCAAAAAACTCGCAACAAAAGATAATTAATTATAAATGATTTTTGCATTTTATGTCAAAATGTTGATATGGATGACATAGAATTTTTCTCTGAAAGGGAAAGTACCTACATTTTGTTGTTTTAATTTTTTGCTTTTATTTTTTCTCCTCAAAATTACAAATCATTTGTTCAGCTCGATACCTACCAAAATTGATTAAATGTGGACAGTAGGCTTGGATTGACCGTAGATTTCATATTTTTTAGCGGAGATGGCCTCGGGTCAAAATTCAGTTATGCCAAAATTTTAAGGAGGGGATGCCGAGGAGCAAAAATTGTAAAAATTATTTCTTTTTGTGTTACGTGACAGAGAATCAAAATTTATATAACATATCCACAGATAAGCATCTTAGGCCAATTGGGATGGGAGAAAAGGGGGGGGGTTCTTCTTTTTGACCTTGTAAGTAGGCTTTCCCTCCCCTATATCTTCACTAAATTGAGCTAGGAGTTTAAAATTTGGCATGTAGATTTAGTTGGTGTTTTTTATGTGCCTTTTGGAGTTTTCAACTTTTCAGCCCTCACAATCTTGAAGAAGTGGTTTTTGGTCGGTTTTTCTTATTTTATATATTATCTTTAAATTGAGCTTGGAAGTAGAAATTTTGTATGTTGATTTAGTAAGAGTTTTGAACGTACCTTTTGCAGGTTTCAGCTATTTATTCCAATATCTACGAGTACTATTATCGCTGCTCACTTTTTTATTTCACAAATGAAGGATAGATTCTTATCAAGTCAACACCACTGAGAACGAATAACGATTTAATTTCTTGATAAGACACCCTGTGTAGTCCAAACTGGCTTCCAAGTTGACAAGCATTTAAAAAATTTGGTTACAGGGGTGTCTCGGATTAAGAACGTAAGTTGATATTCGATTTAAGCGATGTGCTATATTTGAATGTTCACCCATTTTTATTGCGATCAGGAAGGCTCTCAGGGGGCATATCTAAAAAAATAAGCGAATATTTAAAGCTCAGAAGCCTGAAATTAGTATCAATCGATATGCTGATCATTTTTTTTCGAATTTTCACAATATGTAGGGACTGGGGGGGGGAGGGGGAGGGTTTAGAAGCTTCAAATTACAAAAAATAAAGCCCATTATTTTGAATTCAGCGTCGTCAAATCAGTAAGAATCGACGTGCCGTTTTACGTTTCGCATTTTTTTAAATTTTTGAACAAAATTGCGGACCGTGGTACCTCCTAAGATGTTATTTTGAAAATTTATCGTTTTGTAACAAACGTAATAAGGTTTTTTCGTAGTTATTTTTTTGGATTTCCAAGTCGAAACTTTTATTCTTTACGCTCATCATGAAAAGTTGAGCTTTCATCTCAAAAGTTCAGCATTTAGCTTTCAAAGTTTTGACCATCAATTCTGATTTTGCTTTACTTTTCCTACAAAACTGTGTAAACAAAAAAATATGAACTTTCAAAAATCGAATGACCCAAGTTATTATTCTTGTCGTTCTGACGTAAAACGAGCTTGTAGGAAAACATTTATAAAATTCACCAAAATTCGGAAAATCAATTTCGGGAGCTGAAAATTAGGATTTGGGGAGTTTTGGATATGCTCTTTTCAACTGTCCAAGTTAAAGTCCAACAGTACACGCGCTTTCCTTATTTTTTCATTTGTTGTCTGCTTTCAAGTTTAATTTCGTTATTTTCTTACAATGTATTCGCAACATGAAAATTAGCCTCTGGTTTTTAATTTAGACGAGCATAACAAATGATTGTTTCAAGTTTTATGTTTGTTAAGTTGTTAATAATTTTCGATGATTTAAAATAATTATAGGTATCCGAATTTCAAACGATTTTCGTGATATTATGAAATGATGTTTTTCAACATTGAAAAACAATTATAGTATACTTATCGCACGCATTGAAGTGTTGGCCTACAAAGATGAAACGTTTGAAGATGAATGATTTAACAGGTGAATTTGATGAAATGAAGGCAGTTATATTACTCGTCAAAATTCGTGAAAAATTATACGTATTCGTAAATGTGCGTGTGTTGATTCGTCTCATTGTATCTACTTATGCGTACTAGAATGGACCATTCAAGGTTATCTATTTGTTATTTCAAAGCTTCCTCAAAAATATATAAGTACGTTGTCCAAGCTTCAAATGTCACGAAATTCGCTAAAATCGACCTTAATCTGCGAGCAATCGTTACAGTACGACGAGTTAAACTCATTTATCCATTTTGTCTTTACACGATATATCCATTAGCAAAAAATGATCTGCGTAGAAATATTTGGTAACTTTGAACGATTTGCTCCTACAACTACAATACGATGTACATTGTACCTACATTATACGTAGTATGCTCTTAATTGTATGGTGTATGATAATTACCTAGAATACTTACGTACTTACATAATACTTACGTACGAATATCTGCCATGTGCATATTTCTACTCAACGATCATCGAATGTACCAAGACCAACATGATTGATTAGTGCTTACTTATAACATAGCAGAACGATTTGCCATCAGATGTTTTATCTATCGTGTGGGTTTCTAGACATCGACCTCAACCTAATCCCTAAAGTTCATTCGCTTCAAATGACCTGGCGTTGCGTTGCTTCTATATCTATATATGTTGTTTTTCAATTATTTTTCTTTTCAAAGTGAGTACGCGTATTTTATAGTGAATTGGCCTCGATGTTTTCAGATTTTATGTATTTCAATTTTACTCGCCATAGTTGGTTTTTCAGGAGCTACTATTTGTTAAAAATTGAGAAAAATTTTACCAAAAAAATGCATTCTATTTACTTTAGACCCTTAAAAATTTTTTCATTTTTTTATTTTTTTTGAAATTATTTATACTGTATTTTTGTACGCTGGGACACCAATTGAGAACTCCTGAGCAAAAATGGAAAAAATAGATCTTAAATGAACAAATGTAAGTGTACTTGGCCCATTTCTCCAAAATTTTTAATTATGCAAAAAAAAATTCATGAAAAAATATGAAAAAAAAATTATTTTTCAAGTATCCCTAAAAAATTATTCATGGAAGGTAAAATTAAAGTATTGTGCTTATTCATCTGAAACTGTTGACCTTCATCCGTCATGCCAGGAAGTGTTTCTCAAAAAAAAAAATTTCCTCATAGTTTTTGTAAAAGTCACAAAAAAAGGTGAAAAGTGAGATTTTTTAAAAATCTCTGAAAAAAGTGGAAATAGGAAAAATTTTCCCCCAATAATAATTTTGAGTATAAATATGTGCGATAATTCCATTTTTGAAAAAAAAATTATAAAAAAATGTTAGTTTTGATTTTTTGAAAATTTTTCAAAAATGTAATTGCTGGACGATTATTTTTTTTTGAGAAACACCCTGCTGAAATAGATGGAGGAGGAAATCAATTTTGTTATGCGTAATATTTCAGTTTCATCCCCCACAGATGATTTTTCAACGGTGCTTAAAGAAGGGTTTGTTCGTGTTTTTTCAAGAATTTCTTCACGTCGTAAATTTTTTTTTCAGTGAATCACTTACCTTCGTCTATTTAAGATCTGTTTACCATACTTTTTTGCTCTCTCTTCAGTGGTTCGCAATTGGCATTTCAGCGTACAACCAGTATTAATGGTTCAAGAAAAGAAAGAAAAAAAATATATGATACTTTTTCAGCCTTAGCATTCCGGATGGGAAAGGTTCAATGGGGCTAAAAAGTTGAAACTCCTAAATGGAACATCAAGGGTCTCTACAGACAAGACACACCTAATTTCAACTTCCTAGCCAAATTTTAGGGGAGAGTTATGAGAGCAACAAACTCAAAATATAAAAAACAACCAAAAAACCACATATTTTGGGCTGTGAAGGGGTGAAATGGGGTTGAAAAGTCGAGACCCCAAAAAGGCACATCTAGGGCCCCATTAAATGTACATACTTAATTTCAAGTTCCTAGCTCAATTTGGAGAGAGTTATGTGAGGAACAAACTCAAAAAATGACAAAAACGTTTAAAAAAACAACTTTTTTGGGGCTACAAGGGGGGGGGGTGTAATGTAGCTAAAATATGGAATCCTCAAAACACACATCTGCGGCCTTAACTAAATGCATATACCTAATTTCAACCTCTGAGTTCAATTTGGTTGGAAGATAGGGGAGGAATAAACTCAAAAAATGAGAAAAATGAGAAAAACCTATCGAAAAAACTATTTATTTGAGACTGCAAGGATGGGAAATGAAGCTAAAAAGTCGTAATCCCCAAAAGACACATTTAGACCCCCCACTCAATGTACATACCTAATTTTAACTTCCTAGCTCAATTTGGTGTGGAGACAGGGGAGGAATAGACCTTTTTCAAGGTCAATAAGGAGAAAAATCGCCATATCTCCCCTCCTAATCGACTTAGGTAGTTGATTTTTGGTTATATTATACAACTTTTGATGCTCTATCAATTGGTTTAAATAAGGGCAATTTTTGCATTTTTGGCCTTTCAGCATCCTCCCCCCCCTAATTGGGGTATAACTGGATTTTGACCTAAGGTCATCCCTACTCATATATATCTAATCTGCCGCCAGACTGAGTCGATTGACCGAATTGGAGCGATTTCGGTCAGTATCGAGCAAAGTAAATAATTTTAATGTTCAGGAAAAAAATCAAAAAAAAAATCAAAAAAAATCTGACATGGCTAAAAGTCGTCTTAATGGTCTTCTAGGAGCCCAAAACAAATTTTTTTGATATTCCCCCTTTACCCGCCGTTGGTCGATAGACTGTAACAGCCTGGTTTTCATTGACAATATGGCATAGAAAATCAGCCTAAAAAAATGAAAAATCACCTTCAACAGTTTAAAATAAATGAAATGTGTCCTTTGCGATGAAATTTTTTTCGAAAAGTCATTTTTTCAATTTTTAATAAATTTATTTAAAAATAGGTACATTAAACACGATTTTTTTTGAATCACCTTGAAACATTGGGGCTGGAGGGGGGGCATAAAATTGAAGTATATCGACTATTCATCTAAAATTAATGTCTTAATTCTATTTCAGGGTAGTGTTTTCCAAAAAATTTTCTTCGTGGTTTTTTAGTAAACCGCAAAAAAACCGTAAAAAGTAACTTTTTAAAAACCCTTGGAAGGAGAAATAATGGCAATGATTTCCCAATAATTATCATTTTGTGTTCAAGCACGTATAATAATTCCATTTTTGGAAAAAAATTCCAAAAAAATTTTTAATTCGATTTATTGAAAATTTTGAACTTTAACTGGGGTCTGCATGAGTTTGTTGGCTGAAATTTTGACCACACATTATTTTTAGGGTCATTTTGCAACTATTTTGAGCCTACCGTTTGTAGTTTTCTAAAAAGAGTAGAATTCGACCCACCGCCCTTATTGAGCAGTTTTTCCAAATCCTGATTTCTGATGAAATTTATCAACATGTATTTACTATCTACCTTATCTTTACCTACTTATTAAACACCATTTGTGATGACCGATTAGAGGTGTTAATTATCATCGAAGTAATAGGTATTTCTGAATATTCCTCTGACGTTAAATTACCCACCGAACTTGATATTTTATTAAACAAAAAAAAAACTTGATTTTTCGATATTAAAAAAAAAAAAAAGTCAATTCGTGGAATTTACAGAATCGTATTACGAGCATGTTCATGTCGCCCACATGTGTCTTCTGTCTTGGCAATCGATCGTATTAGAAAATATGTATTTTTTTTTTTTAATGAAAAACGGAAAACTAAAAAGATTACAAGGTTAGCGAGTTAAAACGCGTATGTTGGTCAACAGGGAACCCAGTAAAACCGCACTGATTCCAGAGAGGATGGCAAAAATTACAAATTTCAATTGGCTAAAAATTTTAGCACATCGGTTTTAATTATAATGTTATAGGTACTTATGACCTTGTTACATTGGTCATTTTCCGCGTACACACTCGACCGCATTACTATACACACACACGTAAAGTAGAAAGTGTACGACTGTAGGTCTTCCTGTTTTACATGTGTTTTTGGAATTTATAATTTATTGTGTTTAACGACAAGGAGTTACTTAGTCGTGTCGAGGAATATTATTATTCTTTTCACCCCGACCTCTATTCTTCTGCGGTGCGGTGTGAATTTAATAATCGAGTAAGTAATTCGAACTCGTCGGTCATCAGCGTACTTTTTATTATTTTAAATATATAAAAAGCTCGACAAAGTAAATTATACTATTAGTGAGCTGCACTCTACTCGGTTAGTTACTCGATTTCCGGTCTACGTCTTAATTATGATGGGTAGTACAGACAGGTATACACGTACATACACGTGTGTGTGTGTAGAGAGATGTAGATAATAATCGTTAATTGGATGACCTTGATGAAGGAACTATGAATTTTAGCGATATTTGACATAATTATAATTATTGTTACCAAACAGATCCATTACCTACATATATGTACTACCAGGTACATTTATGTAAGGGTAAATATAGCGGTAGTCGTATTATGTACGTATAGTTTTGGTCCGTTATAATGCCAGCTTTATGTATATGAAAAGTGAATCACTAGGTTCGTGGAAAAGTACAAATTTAAAAGAATAAAAAAATTTCGCACCATGCGATTTATTATCGTTGGCATTTTTACTTTCGTGGTTGGTGACGGACGACACGACCACGAAGACGACGTAGTAAATACGTATTCTTTTATATACGATGATAAAATTTCAATGGGAATGGTTTTTGTTTTTTTTCCCTCTTATTTTTCGTCTTTTGTCCTTCTTCAACGAACCCAGTAGGTATTAATATTTTTTTTTCTCTTCATTTGACGAACACGATTTTATGTAGTGTATCCAACAGGAAAGCTTTACAGGATCAAGTACCTTACCTATACACTCGGAAATGTAATATCTTGTTATTTTTTTTTTTTTTTTACTCTTCCAACAAAAGTAGGTATAGTTCTGTACGTATCGACCTTGAGAACGTATCGCAATATTCTTATTTATAATTGTTATCTACATGTGTGCAGTAATGGATTAGATGGCTGTTGAATACCGTTCAAGTAATCTGTGACACTTGTACTTCAACGATACGATTTGTTTACTGTGTTTAGCATGTTGTTGTTGTTTCTTTTCGATTGTTATTTAGAGCTTACCTATAGAGAAGAGCCAGGCATTGACTCATTAATACTTAATGAAAATGGCGAAACGTTTAGCTCATTGTGTTGTATCACTACGTAGTACCTTACCTACTACTGATTACATGGAAATATGTAAATTTTACCCATACCTTTATCTACGTACTCCTATAGTCATTATTTTTAATCGGTTTAATACGGTGGCAAAGTAGAGATACATAAAGTAGTAGGGTATGATGTTTGAGGCGATTGAGAATAATGCCCTGAAATTTTGTTATAGGCGCACTTAGCCTCTAGTTTTCTGTAGAAATACATAGATAAAGCTCTAGATAATGTAGCGTGATAAATTTTATTTATAATGTATGTAGGTTTGTTTAGTAGGAAGGTCAAGAAAGTACATAATATTTAAGCTGCCTAATACTTTGTTTTGTAAATTAAATCGTACACATTATTTATGTACTCGGTTCACTATTCGTCTAATTAGGGAATATTTTGTTGCTAGTAAAATTTTATTATTTTATTTGTCGATATATTTTACGATGCTTATCATTTGCCTTTTGTCGGTAAATGTACGGATATTTTGGATTAAATGAGGGAATTTTTGAGTCCGCTTAATGATCAAGATTTAGATCATTGGATTCTTCCAAAGTAACGTTTAAGTTTGGATTGACGTTCAGTAGGGAGAAAATTAATGTAAAAGCACGTAATTATAGTTGGCTTCTACGTAAGTTACATAATAATAAAATCAGGTAACTTAGATACACGTCAATGCTTCGAGTTTCGTGTTTTTAGCCTAATTTTATATGTATGGAACGAAATGCCATTGATCTCAGAGTTTCAAAATTTTCACTAAATATTATTGAGTACTGCTGAAAAAAATGTCCTCACCCAACTCCTTGCTCGGAATATTAACAAAACGCTTCTTCTTTTTTTTTTCTCCGCAAAAATCTGATGTATTGACACGTATTTGAGGAAAAAATCTAGGCATTTTTCTCTATCAGAGAAAAGTGCCTAGATCATGGATATATAACAAAGCTATGCCAACATTGGAATATGAAGTGCAAAAATCATTCATAATTGTCTTCCATCGTTAGTTTTTGAACAAAAACGTTTACTCTTATCTTCATCTCATTTTGACGTTTAATTTTATCATCGCCTAGCATAAATCGTCTCTATCATTATGAGTTTTCGATCGAAAATTTTAAATTAATTTTTTTTATTTTTTACTGTTTTTATTTTTTAGTTACAGATCATGTATCATTATGAGTTTTTAATCAAAAATTTCAAATTATTTTTTTTTTATTTTTTACTGTTTTTAATTTTTAGTTTTTTGTCAATTGTGTCCTATTTTAATTTTTTAATTTTTTCAATATTTTAATTTTTTTATTTTTTCAATTTTTTAATTTTTTAATATTTTAATTTGTTAATATTTTAATTTTTTAATATTTCAATTTTTTTTATTATCTTTATTTTTTTATTATTTCAATATTTTTATATTTTTATTATTTTTATTTTTTTATTTTTTAATATTTTAATTTGTTAATATTTTAATTTTTTAATTATTTTTATTTTTTTATTAAATGTTTAAAAATGCGTGAAAATTATCCCTCCATAATGAGATAAATCAATGAAAATCATCGAAAATTGGATAAAAATTTGATAGAAATGAATAAAAAGTGCAAAAATTGCATCATAAATCTCAAAAAAATTTGGAAAAATTAAACGACAAAAATTGGTGAAAATTGCGTGAAATTTAACTTACATTATGAAAAAAATCGTTGAAAATAATCAAAAATTGTGCGAGAAAATTAAATTGAATTAATAAAAAAAAAAAAAACGTTAAAAATTATAGAAATTTGCGAAAAATGTGACAATAATAAATGGCAATTGAGTTAAATTATGAAAAAAATCGTTGAAAATCATAAGAATGGTGTAAAAATTTGATAAAAGTGAGTAAAAAGTGCAAAAATTGATCAAAAACCATACAAAAAATGTAGCCAAATGGGTGGAAATCGATCTGAAATATGAAAAAGATTGTTAAAAATCATGCAAAATTGAGTAAAAAAAAGAGAAAATTTGTCGATAATTACAATAAAATGTTGAAACTATGACAATCGTCTAAAATTGGGTAAAATTTTCATGTAAATGAGTAAAAAGTGCAAAAAATTCACCCTAAATGACTAGAAAAAAATGTTGAAAATTGAACAAAAACTAACCTAAAATATGAACAAAATCGTTGAAAATCATTGATAATTAGGAAAAATTAAAAAAAAAAAGAATAAGTGAGGAAAAAGTGCGAAAAATTGAACAGAAATCATGAAAAAGCTACTTATAGAAAGGTAGTAGGAATTTGAAATAAATTATTGAAAAAAAGTATTGAAAATTAGTCGGAATCGGAAAAAAAATCATCAAAAATGGGTGAAAATTGACTTAAGTCATGAGAAAAATTGTGTGTGAAAATTTGGTAAAAATGCGCAAAAAGGTTCAAAAAATTGATAAAAAAGTATGGGAAAATGTTGAAAAATGGATAATGATCAACCTAAAATATGAAAAAAAAACAATAAAAATTATCAAAAAGGGTAAAAAGGCCTGAAAATTGAACAGAAATCGTGAAAAAATGCGCAGAGATATGGAAAATTTGAATTGTTATTTAAAAAAATGACATTTGGTGAAAATTATCGAAAATGAAAAAATAAAATTCCAGTGTTTTTACAGAATGAATCTAAAACCATCGCCGGACCCCCCCCCCCCCCAAAAAAAAAACTCTATTAAGCCGGTTTCACCATCAGACTCCAATAAATATTGTCGTTTTTAGTTTTTTTTAGCCTAATTTTCTATGTCATACTGTCAATGAAAGCGAGACGATTACAGCTTATTGACCAACGGAGGTTGGGGCGGGTAATATCAACATAATCAGCTATGGAGTCCTAGAAGAGCATTAAGACAGTTTTTGGCCATGTCAGATATTTTATTTGTTTTTTATTTTTTTTCCTCCGACACTAAAATCATATACTTTGCTTGATACTGACCGAAATCCCTCCAATTCGGTCAATCGGCTCAGTTTGGTGGCGGATTAGATATAAATGAGTGGGGATGACCCTGAGTGAAAATTCAGTTTTGCCCCATTTTAAGGGAAGGGGGGTGCTGAGGTGGAAAAACACAAAAATTGTTCTTGTTTAAGTTAATCGTTGGAAAATCTAAAGTTGCATTACATATACAAAAATCGAGGCGAGATGTGAGGGGTTTCCTCTTTTTTGACCTTGAAAAAGAACTGTTCCTCCCTTATCTCCCCATCAAAATCAGTTAGGAAGTTGAAATTTGGTACATACATTTAGTAAGGGCTGTAGATGTGCTTTTTGGGGGTCCCGACTTTTCAGCTCCATAGCACCCCCTCACAGCACTGGAAATGTGGTTTTTTGGTCAGATTTTCTCATTTTTTGGGTTTTTTGAGTTTTTCCTCGCATAACTCTCTCCTCCAAATAGTGCTAGGATGTTGAAATTCGGTATGTAGATTTAGTAGCGGCCTTAGATGTCGCTTTTGGTTGTTTCAACTTTTCAGCTCCATTACACCCCCTCGTAGCTTCAAATATGTGGTTCTTTGGTCGGTTTTATGTTTGTTCCTCGCATAACTCCCCTCCAAATTGGTCTGTGAAGTTGAAATTAGGGATGTTCAGTCAGTAAAGAACCTAAATGTGCCTTTTGAGGGTTTTGACTTTTTAGCCCCTTATTGATGTTTCTTTTCAACTCTCATGATTGTAATATGTCACGTAAATCAGACTGATGCTTTTTTTCATTTAGCGACTGGCACGTGGGGTAGCTTCCTTATACGCATCAGTGTTCAAGAATAGAATTATTTTCATCTATGTCCATGAATAGTGGAAGGAAGTTATTAACATTGACCGCTATAGAATCATTACTGGTTTTTACAGAACTAAACTTTGAATGTCATTTGAAGTTATGTATAAAATAAGCCTATATTGTATAAATTTTATTTATGTATTTAATTGGCATTTTTTAATTTCCAAAAATACCCAATATTCATTCAGTATTTTAAAATTATAATTAGAATGGAAAAAATACTTATGAGAAAACGGTTTTGATATATTTGACAGCTATTTCTTCCTTCGTTCCTCACTCCTACCGTTCAACGTATTTCCAGTTTTCAGATTAATCGAAGCATTTATACCGCACCATCATAAATACATCCAATTTCAATATTTATCTTATGACGTCGTCGCAACCTATAAAACCGCAAAAGTACATGTATATGTATAGTGTACCGATTCAAGGAAACGGTTCCCATTGGCTAATGACAGTCCACCTTTAAACTTGTTCTCATTCGTCGTGACGCGAACAATAATCTAAGTATCTATTTTATACGATTAAATTGTAGATGCATCCGATACAAAAAAAAAAAAAAAAAAAATAGTGGGAAATACCCTGAAAATTATACACTGGTGTGAACGACCTTTAGAAGAAATCAATCGCAACAAGCATGTACCGTTGGTGTGTTTTTTTTGCAGACCGCAATAAAATATACCCAGACCCACCAGCCAATTCCGGAGATTTACTCAATGGAATATCATATTGTCGCGTTATCGTGCGCCATATATGTATTAATTATGCTAATGAAAATATTAACGTGAATTATTGGCCCATTATCCCGAGCTACATAATGGACGCTTTCGTGTCGTAGCTTTATAGAATTAAAAAAATGCAAATCACCGCAGTCATTACTTTTAACTAGGAAGCCGCTGCGTTGTAGTATTGCGTATATATATACACAAGTATATGTAGGTACAAATACAAATACACATATAGAAAAGTCGACCGAATACAGCGAGCGTGAGATTTCAATAGAAGCTACATATATATATATTTATAAAGTCATCGTGTATTTTGTGTATTCGATGGTCGTAAAATTAACGTATATTCTACGCGTATAAAAAAATTGTTTATTTTTCACGCAATTCGATTGTATGCGGTTAGAATTTCGTAATTCAAGAAACCCTATTCACCTTGATAAATTGCTTAAAACGAAAATTTGATTTTGGCGGTAAAAAAATTATTTTATACTTAGTAAAAATCTGGTTAACTAATTTAGTATATGTAGTTATTAGGTTCAAGGTCGATATTGTAAATCGACTATTCTAGTTTAGATTTTTTTTTTCCTGTGTAATATCCTCAGGATATAAATCTAATTACCTAGTGCCCAAAAAATACAACATACAACTTCTTTTTTTTTTTTTAGGAAGTTGGTATTTATTTTACGTGCGAATACGTATAAGGATACGCGTACATTATTAAAGTATACCGAAGGCGATTTTAAACATTTCTACAAATAATAAAGAAAAAAATATGTGTGAATGACCGTGACTGATGGTGCAAGTTTTTTTTTATTTTTTTATTACCTATTAAGTACTTATCGAATTCTTATTGTGTGGAATAAATCATATACATAGGTATACAGTATACGCCAGGTGTACACCGACAGATACATTATACACATACTCACGAGTTAAATCACACTGATGCGAATTATGTATCTATTCTAAATAGCTGATTATCAAATATTTTTACGGATTCACTACGCGCACCAGAACCTCGAGATCGCATTACCTGTGCATAGTCTGCATACTGCATACCTTGTTATCATTTAGGTAATAGGGTACGCATTTTATTCGCTAAATGATTTTTTAATGGTTCGGTGCTTTATTGTGACAATTTATTCGGCTGCTGCAAGCGTTACACTATAATGTCTCGGTGTGCACGAAAATGTCGCGTATTCCCTCCCCTCTCTCATACTTAATTTACCAACGTATGAATTTAATTAAATTTATTTTAGTTGGTACTCGTTGTAAAATGATAGACAGTGTGTACGCTGCTGACAAGGAACCCTTATCAACTGCCCGGCTCCGATTTGAACGAAACTTAGCTGGTTTGAAAGGGCATGTAGAAAAGCCCCTTGAACCAAATTTTCAGCTGCAGCAGTTCATTTGTGGATTTTTGGCGAATTTTTGAAAATTTATACCCACTACACAGCTGAAAAATATGTACATCGAAAATGAAACATTTCACAAAACACGATTTTTTGAAGTTAAAACGGAGAAAATCGTGTTACTACCGAATATTGACCACACAAGTCGATCTATCTGACTTTTGAGACGTTCTGGAGGCTTCAAAAAGAAAAAATTTCTCCAGTATTTTGAAAAATTTTAAAAAGTGAATTCGTTGATTTATAAAAAGATCAAAATTTCTTAAACTTTAAATCAGTAAATGAAAAACTGCTTGAATTCGACGAGATTGAACCTCACCCAATTAACAGCAATATAACCCTACATGAACTTCAAACAGCTATTCGACTATCGAAAACTTCAGCTCCAGGACCAGACCTAATTTACACACAATTCCTTAAAAAAGCT
>FIZR01011983.1:0-31228 GCA_900060175.1 Ferrisia virgata
TTATTTTTATCAAATTTCTTTCCCATATACTTATTATTAGCTTTAGCATATCTATTTGAACATTGAGAAATTCCTCCTCTTTTAGCTCTTTCAAACATTAATAGCATATCAACATCTGTTAATAATTCCAACTTTTGTTTGGTAGTTTTCAACATGCAGTCCCAAGCAAATCCAGGAGTTGTGTAATACCATACTGGATCTAATTTATATATTTTGAGGGATGTTTCCCTAAAATTTTCCATAATATCAGTTAATAATAGAACATCTATTGTATTATATAGCATTGTAAATTCTTTCATATTTTTAATACTGAAATACTTCCAGATTTCCTGTGCATAATGATATTCACCATCATTAACATGTTCATCATATAATAGATTATAAAAGTTTTCTTTCGAAGGTAATTGTTCCTCATTATACTTTTCTATTGAATTCATATAATCATATGGATAAGCTAATTTCTTACTTAATAGTTTAAATAAATACTTTCTTTCCATCTCAGATAAGTTTTTGGGTACACTTTGGTCAAACCATTTCCTCAAGATTTTTACAATGGAATTTTTAGGATTTTTAAAAGTGATGAAATGTGAGATAAAAATTGAGAAAACTGGAGTTGTGCGAAGAAATCTAGAGTTGCGCCAGGACATACATGACAAATCTGAGAATCTTGACTTGAAGAAAAATGGAAGATTTTGACTAAAAAATGAGAAATTTGAGTGTGTGTTGGAAATTTAGGTTTAAAAAAAAATGGTAAAATATGACCTAAAATTTGAAAAAATTAGGAGTGTGCCAGGATTTTCTTTGGCTGTTCTACCGATGTGTCAGAGGAAACCATCGGTTGTATTACTGTGAAAAAGTGGGAAATCTTTGGCTTTTTTACCAGTGCGTCAGAGTGCGCCAGAAGGAATATACTATATCTACCCACACCCCTCCTCCCTCATGACCAATCAGCAAATGTCAGAGGAAATTATTTTTTAAGGACCATTCAAAAAAATCCTGGTTATATCACTGGTTGAGCTCCATGCTAATACCTATTAAATGGCACTCCATTCATGTGCAGATAATATTCTTCTTCCTCATAAATGGGTTATATATAGAGCTGTATGTTCAACGTCATGGTTATATCATATCAATTTGTGCAGGTGTAGGAGGGTATGCTTGTTTAGTCCGTCGGAAAGACACGAACTGCACTTACATTTCATTTTATATCCCATTTTTAGGGAGAAAAATACTATCCGCACAGCAATGGATGTGTCCTATCTCGATTTCAATGACTCCTGTGGCAGGAGAAACCGTCGGTGTGACTCTGAGCTTTCCTTCAGGGAACAACCAAATCCCAGTGCGATTGTTGGAAAGTAAAAGTTGCAGAAACAGAATTCTCACGTCTGGCAATTATGTTGAGTTGCTGTTGATTTACAGAAGTTATGAGTTATTGCTCGAGTTTTGTGTGATTTGAACAAAAGCGTGGGAAATAAATTCAATTGAATCTACAAAACAACGCGTTATCATATTCAGCGTCACAAACTTCGAAGCTGATAAGATAAAGATGTATAAAATAGTGTACAAAGAAATTAATGAAACAGAATAAAAAAAGTAGAACATCAAGATCTTTATAACAACAAATTTTAGAACAAAATTTATAAAAATAGAATTTGATACCTACGAAACAGTTACTCATTTTTGGTAATTCTTTCAACATGAGAAAAAATTCCTTTTCCTTGAATATAAAAATCGTCAATCAAAGCTTCAATATCAAAACATAACTTTTGGTCAACTAATTTGCAACATTTCATATTTGTGATCTGAAAAAAAATTGTGATTGTATACATTTTCAATCATTATATCAATAGTTCACAGAATAACCGAGGCTGCAAGAATCAAAAATGTTGAAAAATATGAAATTCCGAAGAACAGGAACGATCATTCGCAAAACTATAATAATGAAAAATTCGAAGATGCATAAGAACGAGAACGAAGTTTGACAAAGAACAAAAACTTCTAGTTGTCAATGAAAACCAAAAACGAAATTATAACGAAAATCAGTTTTATAATTCTTGCAACCATGGTAATAACATGGGAAACAGAAGAGCGAAAAAACAAGAGGATAAAATTACTTTAAATTCTTTAGGTTGCAGAATATCTGGTTTCAGTACTACTCCGATTACATTTCCGCCGTAGAAATCATATAAAAATAAACAAAATTCGCCATAATTCTTCTGTAATACAAATTGATTTCAATATAAATTATACATAATGATAACACAAAACAGAGAAATGAGAATATTTACTTACCCTTAATTCATTAACAAACAACGAGACGGGATGAAAATTCAAAATCGGCAACTGTTCATAAGTCGGTGAAGTCCTGATGGGTGGTAAAGAATTTTTATCAACTCCCACCGTCATCCACCTTAAAGGATTCATCTCACTTTTTGTCCAAATCAATACATCGTAACCTTTTAAAGGAGGTCTAAAAACTTTCTGAAAATGAGAACAAACTTACACAATAATTTTTCCACTGGATATTTAGAAAATTTGAAATCTGTATCAACCAACTTGAATTGATTCATAATTATTATTCAACAACAAGGAAGTTTCAAGAGAATGTAAAGCTGCATTTGCCAATTTCGCAATCCTGTTCAAAATAATTAATGACGGTTCTTCTTTTGTCCACGTTATTCCAGTTTTATCGAACGGCGTCGCAATAAATAGTGGCGGTAAGGAGGAGCGATTAGAATTGAAGTATGAATCGATTTCTACAATATCTTCTTCTGAAAAAAGATTGGTTATTTGGGTTATTTGATCAGAAAAAACGCCGGTGTTTGATGAAAAATAAGACAAGAAAAAATTGTAACCTAATAATTCGTTATTGAAATTAACGATAACAGGTTCGATGTGCCAGTTTGTAGAAGAAAATAAATTTAAAAATCGAAAGAACATGGTTTGGGGTTGATGTGTTGTACCGTAAGGCTGAGGGTACAAGAATAAATAAGCAACAAGCAGATCAATGCATATATCGGGAAAATGAAAATCATCAATTAATTGGCTTCTAATCCAACGTTTTGTAATAGCACAAGCAGTTCCAAAAGCAGGAAACTGTTGATGTAATCTGAAAATTTACGATTTCATAATAAGATAACAACTGGTACCAACGAAATCGATGAGATAAAATTGGAAAAATAATTCAAGCATACCCGTGAACTGCATTGTTCAACGTTGGTAACTGTATTACTTTCCTTTCTAAATATAACGACTCTTCATTATCGTGAAATTCAACAAGGCCTTCGTCGTTGATAAAGCGTTTCATAGCTGATATTTCATTATTGTTAGATATTTGAAGACGAAAAACGTAACCATCCTGAAAGAAATTGAATTTTTGAAATTAAAGAATAAATTCTGACGCAATATCAGAAAAATAAAAATAAATCCAGTTATTCGTTTGTATTACTTTCAAGATATCAAGATGAGTTCGGTGAGGTGAGGAAAAATAACTAAATTTCTGCATTAGAACTTCACTCAATTTTATATAGAAAGCAGTTTGTAATTTCCGAATCGCAACGAGGTCTTCTGGCCACTTATTAGTCAAGGAAAAGTGTATAGTACCTGAAAAAGAACAATATATAATTTTTCTACAATCAAAAGGTGTGCTGAAATGGTCTACAAATACCTTCGATTAGAGGCACATAGAGAGGCATGTGTTTCAAAATTCGATTTTCAGCAAAAATAGAAAAATTATTTCGACAACTTATGGATTTTTTGATCGAGGTACTGGTATTTGGCAATAACGGAAACGGATCGGAATATCGTAAAATCGAAGACGTCCCTTGAACAGACGTGACTGTTAGAGGAATCTCATCTAATTCTTTCAGCTGTTTGGATAGGTCATCAAAAGAAGAAAGTGCATTCAATGTTATTTCTTCCACGGTTCCTTTTATTCCAAAAATATACCTCTACAAAAAAAATTGATTTGATATTATCTGATGCGAGTACCCAATAGAAACACTATCAAAACAAACAAACCAAACTATCGTAAAGTGCATTTTCTACTTGATCGAAAATATGAATATAATGATGATCTTCTATTTGCAAGTTTTTTTTCAGAATGTATTTGATAATGTCTCGTATAATTGACCGTTTTTGTTTCATAGAATCTGTGGAAGATGCCCAGCAAACAGTTTCACAAACATTTCCATCCTTAAATCTTCGTAATTCAGATTTTTCTCCCCAAAATTTACGAAATTCTTCTGCCTGTCGAAAGAAGGATATCAATTAAAACCAAAAATTCTTGACTAGAATTAATTAACCTATCTATAATGGTACGAAGCTTTACTTCCGGAAGATTGGCGACAGGTCCTTTATTAATAACATCGTAAGCAAACTCCGGATTAATTTTAATACCAAAATTAACACCATTAAGACAAGGTGGGGATTCAAATATAGACCAGCTTGATGAATTAGACATAAAAAAAGGAAAAACTTGAATTATTCTATTTCCAAGCGCTTTCTTTAATAAACTAGGTATTATTTTCGAGAACAGTGTTGAAAAGTTTTGTCTGAAGTCCAAATGAAGTTGTGAATCAGAATGATTTTTAACGGTTTTTTTGATGATCGATGGTTTGTTGAAACTGAAAGAAAAGTATTTCTAAATAATTTCTGCAATTACAGTTTATCTGTGCGAGAAGATTATTTACTCACAATAAGATATGATCACAATATTGAAGAAATGATAGAGGCGTCATAAACAACGCCGGATAAAAATTAGCTGCTTGATTGTCCAAGCACTCCACCGCATATTTGCTTTCGGCTTTAACCTGAAATATCAGTCATCGTAGGCATTAAGAAGTTATAAAAAGGGCTCCAAAACATTGTTACTCACCAGTTGATAAATGTTCAAATCTAAAATGGAAGCCAAATTTGTTTTACCGGACACATCTATAAAAACAATATCATATGCTTGCTGGAAAGACTCCAATGAATAATTGCTTTCTTCGAAGAAATCGCATAATGAAATTCCTTTTTGATGCCAATTACTTTGGTCTGAAAGAAATCGAATTTTCGTGAAATGTTTACATTACTACACAAACAAAAGGATTCTCTACTGAAACACACCAAGAGCTACCCAAACATTCCGGATAATTTGGTAACTGCTCATATGTCGACTTAATTTTTTAATTTTCACTAGATATACCATGAACATAGACATTAAGAAACTAGTAAAACAACCTATACCCTGAAAAGAATAAATCAATGTAGTGTCAATAACAATCATATAATATAATATATACGTACGTATGCAGTCATCATAAACAAATTCAAACCTCATCTAGTTTACGTTGATGCAGCCAAATTTTTAACAAAATAAAAGCGTCTTTCAAGTTGTCATTTTTATCAAAAGTTTGCAGTCTGAATTCTTCATTTTTCAATGAAACCAAATCTTGACAAATAAGGGAATTGTAATATGGAGTGGCGAAGTTTAATTTCCCGGCTAAAATTTTTTTAATTTGGATCATTTATACCATAAATTGTAGGTTAATGAGCACATTTAAAATAGTTACCATTACTTATCGTCGAGTTGAAATACCATCCATAACGAATGTTATTGTGTATGGGAGAAAATCGATTTTCTTTGAAAGTTCCATCTTCAGGCAGACAGTGTACCAAAATATTAAACATTTTCAGTTTTTGAACTGACGATTGGATCAGAATTGCAGGTTTGTCTTTACTGTGACGCACTATGAATTGAATATTAGAATCGATGGATAGATTTTCAGCAGATTCATATAGCTTTGAGGCTAAACAACATAAATAGTAATTCCTCTTTCGAAGATATTTCTCATTCAAGTAATCATCCTTCAAAAACATCTCCTGAAAATTCAAATGATAACTTTTTCAATAAAATATAAATCAAGTTACATATCTATTGATAATATTTACTTTTGGCATCACGACTCCAATATCAACATTTGTGAATCCTTTAACAATGCAACCCATTTTAAATGACCCAATGATATCAACAGATTTTGGTTTTATAAAAGTGAATACGGTATCCACGTGTTTTGGCTCAAGTCTCGTAGGTGGTACAATATTATTCAAGTCAAACACAAAGTTTTCAGAGAGCTTTGAAAATAAAGGTTTAATTAAAAACGCTTCGAGTGGAAACGAAAAACTGTAAAAATGATTTGTACTTTCAAAGAGATGGATAATTCAACAGAACGTAAAAATGTGACTATTTTGTCCACAGCAGAAGCAATTTTGCTGAATGTGTTTTCTTTAAGTTTTACTTCTTTCAACGTTTCTTCTATTTGGAGCCTGAATAAATTCGAATGAAATACATTCTCCGTCTCCCGAAGGCGATTAATTTCTTCGGCTGTAGGTGGTTTAATGCCAGCATTACTACACTTTTTCCTTTTCTTAGATATTTTCGTTATAGTTTCATCGCACTGTAAAAGTGCATTAATTTAAACATGAGTTCTTTTCCAATGAAATGATATTGAGGGAATGAATGAATGAATAAATAAGTAAATAAATAAATAGATGAATAATTGATAACACATACTTTTCGTTTACTACCAGGGATTTTCTGGACTGACTGATTATCAGAGACTGCTTCCATTTTTCAAGTACACATTGAAGTTGAAAAATCTTACAATCAACAGTTAATGATGGTTTCACTTTCAAAATTCACAGTTCTAATCATCAAGTTTGCAACAGGAGACAAAACAACAGATAATTATCTGATAATTTCAGATCCAACAAGCGCTGTAAATGCAATTTCATTCATTTCAATTTCATATGAAAATGATTTTTTAAATCATGGTACTCAAATAGAAACACGACGCACGTGTTCATTAAATAATCAAAAGTGGTACAAAAAGATAAATAGATAATACAAGTAGGCTGCAGTGGACTGAAGACCATAGATTCTAAAGATCTGAACTGCAACCTGAACCTAAAGTGGACCAACTACTTATCCCAATATCCCGAAGAGTGCGCTGTAGTCTTTAAAGAATCACGTTCTTCAACCCGTACGCGACTAGCGGGACACCTCAGACCTCACACCTTTTCTCGAGCAAAAGCAAAAAGCAGCACTACAAACTGAAACCTTTTTTTTTACAACCTATGAAACGACTACTTTACATGGTTTATGGGAGTGCGGCCACTTGTAGCCAAATAGTCAATGAGAGGTTAATAACACAACCGGGAATAAAACCATAATAATATGAACAATGAATACAAAGAACTTAAGAATTTTGCCGGCGGGGTTTTCAAGAATAATAGACGATATTTTGAACCTGAAAAGAAAGAATCAAATGATTGCTTGTGCATAAGCAAGAGTCGCTATTTCTTTCGTACGTAATTTTGAAGGATTAGAACTACATAGAAAACGTATTTCCTCGTATTTTCTACAGAAATAGAAAGACGGTTTCATTCAACACACTTCTAAATTTATCACATACATATTTTTTGAGGAAAATACTTTTTGTCAACATGTTACAGGTAAGAATTATGAATTTATTTACAGTAATACTTTATCTACGTAGATGCATGGCATTTTAAAATTGTTTCATTACTGTGTTACATTTAAGAAAAAACGTATTTCTTTCAACTGTCACAATTGTTTTTATTTTCTTTGTAAAAGAGCATTATTTGGATACTTCTACTTTTGACTCATGGCAAAGGAAGCCCACTCATTTTATCGAGTACATCATTTATTCGAGTTCCTCAACAAGATTCAGCAATAATACAATCTGATCGTGTAGGTGGGAACTTTGCTTACAGTACTGTTGAGGGTCATGCTTACGCTGCGATCAATCCTATCATTGAAAATGTTGATACTTCCATAGGAGTTGATTATGTGCAACCTATGGCGGTACCCATACCTATGCCTTTATTTCATTTACACAATAATCTGCCTACATTGTAATACATAACAAAAATATATTTTTGTAATACACACCATTGTAAAACAGAATATAAGATGAAAATACGAAGTACAATTATGCATTTCCATGATAAAATTAAGCTTTATATTTCATATTTTGAAAAATATAGATGAGATTTAAATTAACATACTTAAATAATCATTTTCTTTACTGAAAAATATTCCATAACTGACAAAGAATGCACTCAGTCTCTGAATATCACAAAAAACCAAAAGAAAAAAGAAAAATTCACCCACTGTAAGTCTAGGAAATTGTCTTTCTTCCTTGCGTAGACTTATTTAATTTTTTCAAGCATTTCTGGAACCGCTTTGAATAAATCTGCTACTAATCCGTAATCAGATACTTGAAAAATTGGAGCATCAGGGTCTTTATTGACACAAACTATGGTTTTAGAATCTTTCATACCAGCTAAATGTTGAATTGCTCCTGATATACCAACGGCAATATATAATTCCTAAACCAATAAAAAATTTGTTTATAGTTTCATGCATTTAGATTTCACAAAATAGGAAAGTTTACTAACCGGTGCAACTATTTTACCAGTTTGTCCAATTTGCATATCGTTCGGAACATATCCCGCATCTACTGCGGCTCGGGAAGCACCGACAGCAGCCCCCATTTTATCAGCTAGCTTATAAAGCATTTCGAAATTTTCCGCAGATTTCAAACCTCGACCTACATGTCAGAAAAAACTTTCGTAATATAATCATAGTGAAAATTTGGGAACAAAATATCAAGACGTAATACCTCCTGAAACAATTATTTTAGCTGATGCTAAATCAGGTCGATCGCTTTTGGTTAGCTCTTGACTGATCCATTGTGAAATAGATGACGCATAACTCCCAGCAGGAGCACTAGAAATTGAAGCTGAACTACCATCTGAAGCCGCTTCAAAACTTGTTCCACGAACAGAAAGTAACTTGATACTGTCGGTCGACTTCAATGTTAAAATTGCATTTCCTGAAAAAATAAATTACTGTAGTTTTTTCGCATTATTGTTGATGTCTAATCATTGTTTTTATAAATACAAATGAATACCTGCATAAATTGTTCTGACAAACGTATCGGGTGATTTTATTTCTGTGACATCGCTGATTGGTGATACATCTAAAAGGGCAGCAATCCTGGGTAATATAGATTTACCAAATGCTGATGACCCAGTAACAACATGAGAGCTTTTCAAGTGGGTTTGGGTAGCCACTACCAAGGGAGCAATCACTTCAGGAAGCAGTCCTTTAAAATCTGCACCTTCAGCAGTAAAAACTTTTGATACCCCATTAACCTTGGAAACCTGTTCGGCTACCTGAATCAAGTTATCATACACAAAAATCAGTACATGATTTAATACTTTGTTGCAACGGAACTTAATAATTTTAAATACTCACAGTTGAAGTTGATTCACCAGCAACCAAAACAGAAATTTCATTCCCTAACTTGGAAGCTGCAGTGATAGCATTTCTGGTGATGGGGGCTAGTTTTTGATCACTATGTTCAGCAATCACCAAGGTGCTTTGAAATCGTTGATTAACTACCTAAACTCCATAAAAACAAGTTTTATCAAAGAATACCATCGTACATAACAAAAGGATTTCAATGAAAATTACTTACATGAAAATATTGTCGTAAAGTGTTAACATTTACTGTCTTAAACATTTTTCAGAGGATTAAAACACAGAACTTGACTTTATACGTAAATGGTTGAATTTTAAAATAATTATAAAGATGGAAGATGAAGATTGATTAAAAAATTTCATTCATTGTATCAATAATTACCGAACTGTCATGATTTCTTATTTTCTTTCAAGTCTTTCAAGGACTTTTTCTCTGTTATCTGTCTCTCTCTTCGCACTGTCTAAGTCCCTCCGCTCTGTACAGTCTGTTATCAGTTAACTTGGAACTTGGAAAGAAGTAAACAAATACTAATTAGCCAATAAAATGTCTTAATGTGATCATTTTCAGACATCTTATTGGCTAATGAGCATTTGTTTACTTTTTTCCAAGTGCCAAGTTATTATTTTAAATGAAACACGAATGAAACGGATTATAGGCATACTACAGGTAAAACAAGTGAATGTTTTTCTTTTTTATGGCAAGTGTTTCAGTGACTCTAGTTCTTTTAGACTTTTATGAATATAGATTTATTTTACTGTACATATTTTACCACTTGATTTTAAATTTTAATTATTTTAATTCATAATTTAATGTTGAGAGGAAATCATGGAAAAAATGATGTGAAGACTTTTCACCAGCAGAATTCGTTGATGGACAACTAAATTTTGATGTGCCCAACTGTGCGTATTCGATTTTTTCGTGCAATTATCTGGATACAAATTTGCTTAAAATAGATCTTGGAAAAAATTAAACAACTTCGATTTTGAAAAATGAATGATTGTTTAAAACCTGTTCCACGAAGTAGCGATGATAACAGATGGATAAGTCAAGTAAGAAAATATTTTTACACATTTATAAATGCGAAATACAATATTCATGTGTTATTGCAGCACACTAGACAAATACATGAGTGTAAAGAAGCTGAACCTGAAGTTTTATTGATTGGAGACTCCATCATTCAAAAAATGTTATATTTTGATAAATTTTGGAGTGAAGTTTCTCATTTTCATCCATTAAATTTGGGAATCGGAGGCGACCGAATTCAAAATTTATTATGGAGAATTTTGAATGGAGCCTTGAATGAAATCCAACCGAAAGTAATGCTGAATCCTCAAACTATAGTTTTTTGATTTAACCATCATTCATCAACTGTAGTCATGTACTGACTGTTGCAGGCTATTGTTATGCATATTGGTACAAACTGCATTGAAAATACCCCTGAAGAAGTTTCTGAAGGTATTGTGAAAGTGGTTGATGAGTTACTCAAAATTTTTCCATCTGCTGACATTATTGTTTGGGTTAGTTATGAAAATAAGAAAATCAGTTGAAAATTCTATTCATAGAAAACAATTTAAAATTGTAAATTGCTTCTATTCAAACTGTATTTTTTCCTGCAGGGACTTTTACCTCGTGGAGAATTCCCTAATGCTTTGAGGGATAAAAATACTAAGGTGAATGAAATAATCACTCGATATTTTAAGAATCATTCCAACGTGGAAGTAATTTGCTCTGGAGATACACTACTGCAATCAGATTACCGAATCAGTAGAAAAGATATGTACGATTTTTTGCATCTTACAGAACAAGGATATATGAAAGCTTTCAGAATTGTGTTGGAAAAATTGAAAACGAAGTTGAAAACATGATCATTTACATTACTTTTTCTCAAATTCAGCGAATTTTTCTGCTCTTCCTTTTTTACTTTTAATCGGCTGATGATAATGACGATCCTGTGCAAGTGCAATAATGTTTTCCTCTTTAATTTTTTTTACTTTGTATTGTTTCTTGTTTGAATTACGAAGCTGAAATGTCGAAATTAGAGACTGAGGTGAATTTGAATGATTCTCGTTCATGTTGGCGCTGAACAACTTATATTGTTTGTTGTATTGTTCATTATTAAGTGTTTAAAATAAATATTAAATACATTAGTACTATTTAAATTTGGATCAAAAAATATGATGGAACACTGTTTAAGGATTAAATTCTTTCGTCCAGTTTTGTAAAAACTTACAATATTACATGTTTTATCACTTTTTTTAATGGTCTATTCTATAACTTACAAGAAAGTTCACGTTGTGTCCATTTTTTTAGTATTTAAAATCAATTTATGCAAATGGCTTCAACGATGCACACACCCGTACAAGATGAGCATCGTTATTTTGTTACTTGCTTAACTTCTATTGTGGTTTATGTGGTAAGTATACATTTTTATTTTTTATGTTTGGTAAAAGAAAGTAAAAAAACAGTCGAATTAACGTGTTAACGTTCGAAGAATCTTTCATTTGTAGAAATTAAAGTAAAATAGGATGGCTCCTACTTGTTATTGTCTTCAACTGGTTTTTTTTCTGAAAATTTAATCGCATGATAGGAGAAATTTTCGTGTTCGTTTCCAACTTCCTACAAAAAAAAAAAAAAACGAAATACGAAACTAAAGGCAAAATCAGCATATTCTTTTTGCTGGTAAGACGGTGCAGCGTTCAAGTATTTTGGGGCTTATTTTGTTTTTGTGTTTGCGTTTTGCCTGTGTAAATTGTTGAACGTCGCCACAGCCAATAACGGTTGTCGATATGTTGATTCATCTGTACCAAGCCCAACTCTTTGCTCGTACTTCACATTCTGTGCAAATGCTGTTTCTCAACTGTGCATTTGTCTGTGGCAGGATTGAAACCTTCAGTTTTCACAGACATGAAAGTCGAAACACTCCACAGTTTGAACGAATGTAATTTGATAAACATAGATTTTTTTGTTGCGAATTGAAAATTTGTGAATGCCACTTATCATGCAAGGAATTGTCGTTCATTGATATTACATGATTATTACTATGATCATTATTCCAGATCCGAAAACTGCAGTTGTGGTGTAGAAAGATTTAAATTTCTTCGGATTGCTGATTTTGGTGATTTTTGTACCACCACTTTATCATGAATAAATGTATTAATCCTACGATGCCTGTGGATAACGATGGCGACGGTAGATGGAGTAGTCAGGTTAGTTTTTCATCGTGGTCTCCATATGTTCAGAATGTTGAAATTATCCTAGAATCTAATTTGAATGTTCTTTTGGAGTTTATACATTAGATATTTTCAAAACTGCGTTGTTGCATTGTCAGCTTACATTTAGTCTGTTTCAATAGCACAATTGTCAGTTAGCTGAAACCAAAGAGAAAGAACCAGATGTAATTTTCATTGGCGATACAATAATTCAAGATTTACAGCAGAGACTGATTTGGAATGACCTGTTTGAACCACTGCATTCTTTAAATTTAGGTATTGCGTTTGACTGTACCGAAAACGTGCTGTATAGAATTCAAGATGGGATTTTAGATCACATTAAACCAAAGGTAAGTAAAGTTTATTTGATAAAATTTTACGCTCAAAATGGCTTAATTTTGAAGTAATTTTTGACCTTACTCTAGGTTGTAGTTCTTCATGTTGGTACTTATAATATTAATGATAAAGCTTTGGACATTGCTGAAGGAATTATCAAAATTGTTCAAGAAATACAATGCAAACTACCCAACGCTTTCATTATCGTTTTGGTGAGTTAATTAATTCATAATTAAATTACAACAGACTATTTGTCAGAATGTTTGAGAATTTTTCAAATTTTTCAGGAAATTTTACCCAGAGGACAATTTCCAAATCCGCTCCGTGAGAAAAATGATTCTGTAAATGAGTTTGTACGACAAAAACTATCGTCTTTTCCGAAGGTTGAAGTGATAGGAGCGGGTAAAACCGTATGTCAGAATGATGGAACTATTAGCCATCACGACATGCTAGACTATTTAACTCTTACCGAAGCAGGATATCGTAAAGTATTTGAACCTATTTATGAGCTAGTTTTACAATTAATGGGAGAAAATGATATCGATAGAAATATTTTGAACGACTAATTTGTTTGTGAAATGAAATTTTAGAAAATTTGCATTTAGAATCGAAAAATTGCTGCATTCACGAATAAATGAGTACTATCTCATTGCGGAAAAAATAAGTATTTCTTACCATGTGAATTTTCAACTACATAAGTCCACTGGAATTTTCACTGAAAGTACCGATTGCTTGCAATATCTCTGATCTTATGTGTTTGTGTTGTACATCGGCTTTTTTTTGGTGAGGTCGTGTTGATAAGTTGCTTTGATATACTTTATTTTTGTAAAATTTTTCTAGTTTCTTTTACCATTTGTTTAGAATTTAATGGAAAATTTTTAGGATTTTCAATTATTACAGCGGTCAGTACAAACAATTAAATTACAAAAATTTGATTTTTCATGAATGTTACTTATGTAAATTTCAATGACTTGTATTTTATATTAACTTTTGTAAAGTATTACTTGAAAACCTTATTTTGTTCAATGGAGTCAGGGTTGTAAATGGTATTTGGATATTGATGTATCAATTAATATCAATATCAATATTAGAGTATCAAGAAATGTCATTAAGCAGAATTTGCATTTATGGGTAGTAGGATCGTTATGTATGGTGGTAAGAAGTTACTAGAAGTCTATTACCGATAAGTATCATTTATAACCCTGAAGGGAGTATAAATCTGATTACAGTTTCTTATCGTAAATTCGCTTATATACTGTGCTTGAAATTTCTTAAACATGATATAATTTGTAGCAATACATAAGAATATTCCATTTTCAGGTACGCAAGCTATTTTGATTTCTCTATTGGCTTCTTAATCTAGTTCTTATTTATTAATTTTAATTACGTAATTTTCATCACAAATGACAATGTTGCTTCATGCACAAATCTTAAATTGGTCTTTGTAGACTAAATTTATAGTTCCTTTCAAATAGTTTTTTAAGAATACGGAAGTTATAAATTACTTGTATTTCAGGGTTGTTTCCTTTGTACTTTATTTACTTTCGTACATATTTAATGTGATAAATCGTAAAGAAAAATTAAGATTTTTATACGTATTTTTATACTTTTAAATGTTTTTGTTATTCGCGTTTATGCTTTTATTAAAAAACTTGCTCATTTCATTATTATTTTTTTTTACATTTAGAAGAAATTTTGAAGAACTATATTCATTGATCCCGTGATTACATTGGAAAATAATTATAATATAATCCAAGTATTGTTTTTCGCAAAAAAAAACAAAACATTTCTATTAGTTTAATGAGTAGAAATGCGGTCTAGCTAAATGGAATAGTGGATATACATCTAAAAATCGTGTTATACCCACTCATCAAAAATGAATCAAAATTATCGTTATTTACTTAATAAAATTGACAAAGGTGTGTACAGAAGGATATTGGGTGAAAATTCATTATCTGTTGATAAGAAGAGTATTAAATACACACCTGTTCAATTGTAACAGTTTCAAGACGTATTTTCTTAGTTTTAGTGCGGCTTTGTAAAAATGATTTTTTAGTTTCTGTTCAAATTGTTTTTATTAGTTTGATGTGTCGTGAATTTAACGTAACACCCATTCGTACTATTCATTCATCTGTAATGCTTGCCATTTTTGCAAAAAATTTCAAATAACTAAGATATTTATAAACCGATTTTGCATGTACTTACGGACTTACGTGTAACGCAGCACTAAAATGTCAAGATTTTTAATGGTCAATTTCATCTTCACGAATCTGTGTTTTTACTTGGTGAATTGTGAAGATATTTGTTCATTATGTGATTGCAAAGGAAATGTTCTCGATTGTTCGAACAAAACTCTGAATATCGTTCCGGATACTTTGAAAAATGGAAATAAATCAATAATACTATTTGAGCATAATTCAGTCATACATCTACACAAATTACCGTCATTGAAAGTTAGTTATCTTTCGTTTGCTTACAATTCTATCACTCACATTGATGATTCAGCATTCAAAAATCTTTACAACTTGACGTCATTAGATTTGAGCAATAACTACCTGACCTCAAACGATTTGATGCCTAATGTTTTTAAAGTAGGTACCAAGTATTTTTTTTTCTCTGGAAAAAAAAGTATTCGCTTGGTAAAAATTCAAATAGTGTTGATTTTCTATTTTCTTATCAAATAATTCCTTATTTTTCAGGGAAATTACTTGCCGGATATGTATGAGCCATTGCGTGCCTTGAAAGAACTAAATTTAGGCAATAATTTATTTCATACATTACACCCCGAAGTTTTTGAACATTTGCCAAATTTGGAGAAACTAATATTGAATAAAAATCCTTTGAAGGTTCTCAGTCAGGGTATCGTAAACGCCATTTCTTCTTTACCACATTTGAAGGTATATTAATTGTGTACCGTATTTGCGAATTCAAGTGGCCATTATTATCTTAGGGTTTTCGCGAAAAATAATCTTAATCATTCATATGTATTTTCAGGAATTGCATTTATCAAATACATCTTTAAAAACTTTACCAGAAAATATTTTTCATGGGCCTAAATATTTAGAAAGCTTAGATCTTTCATACAATCAGTTTAGGGAACCACCAATTCAGTTGGAGAACACCCATTCTCTAAAATGGCTCTCTTTGAACGGAAATCCAATCAAATATATTCAGTAAGTGTGTAATAACATTTTTTTTAATGACAAAGAAAACGTACAAGTGGGATACCCACATCCAAAATGCCATAGACTAGCACATAATATAATTTCATATATGAAATATAATATTTGTACTTATTATATTATGATTTACACAGAAATTTCATCATGTTGCCGTTTCTTAAAACACTACACTTATCAAAAATGCCCGAATTGATTGCAATAAAAAATCGTTCTTTAAGCACGATGCCATTATTGCAAGAATTTTACTGTTCTGACAATCGTAAATTGGTTAAAATTTCGAAGGATACTTTCAGCGCTTACATCAATGGAGATGAAGGAGAAACTTGGCCCCCTTTAAAAATAGTATGCTATGAAATCACTTTTCTTATACAGTTAACTGCTGGTTGATAAAATGTGGATATAGAATACAATTTTTTCTCATCTGAGGATCAGTATTATTGATAATTTATCAATTTTTTTCAGTTAATACTCAGCAACAATGGTCTACGATACATTGAAAGACACTTAGTAAGCAGATGGGAAAGTTTAGAAGTAATTAATTTACAACAAAATCCATGGATGTGTGACTGTGAAAATCAATGGCTGGTTTCTACCCTTACTCCTATCATAGAAAAAAAAACACCAGAAATGTTACGTTCCTTTCGGTATGTATCAAAAACAAATGGTTACATTACCAATCAATCCTAAAATTTTGATTCAGATTGCAAGCAGCAATCAGTTATTTGAGTAAGTACTAGTTAGTAGGTGGGTAGATACCTTACATATACTTAATTAACTTTAATGGCGTGAACAACAGATTAGGATCAACGTCAACTTTTTCTTGTATGTAAGGAAGCATTTAGCTCATAGATGCTATATGAATGTTGATCACAGTCAGTACCCAAGCCTACCGAAGTACCTACTTACTTACGAACTAATTAGCTATTCAATATGCAATTTTTTATTTTTCCTAAATTTTACATTTGCACGGTATGGTATATGTATTTAGATTTACTGAAATATTGTGTAGAGATTTGATGCATCGACTGCATAGCTCGTGAAATTGAACTTTATGCATGTACTTGGCGAAATCCCTTACATTTATGTTCGAATGTATTTTCCAAAATTGATAACCAAAGATTGAAACTTAAAAAAAAAATTATGTAACAGGTGTTCTGAACCAGTAGAAATGAAAGACAGACTCATTGTAGATCTTTATCATGGAAGTTAGGAAATGCGATGCTTAGATATGTATAATCACGCTCCAGAACAAGATGGAAAACTTCTGATGAATATTTTAATGTTATCAATTATATCAGCACCTATAATTATGGCTGCTTTATTATATTATAAAAGAAGAAGACGTATTTTAAAATTTCGCAAAGTGCCAGGAGAAGCTGAATTTTTTAATTATTCTCAACTGAATGTATTTCCTTACACTAAGTAATTTACGTCATATCAACAAACCGACACAATATTTTCGTTGAATGATATCTGCATTTATTTCTTTTATCTGCATATTTACGTTTTCAAAATCATAAAACTTATTTCAATGAAATATTTAAAGTTCATTTTCATCATTTTTCTGGAAAATGACATTTTTATAATAAATGTAGTTATTTGTTACGGGTATGATCTTATATACGTATTTCAATGGTGAACATCATTAAATTTTCGTATTAATGAGAACCAGAAATCATTTCAATTTTGCAGATGCTCTGGACCTAGAAATAAAAAACATGTCGCAATTTCAAAATTATTTAATGAAACATTGCCTTGTCAGCAGATTGGAAAATCTTTCAACACGAAACAATTTTACTTCGGAATAGCTGTTCTGTTAATAGCAACTATTCCTTCTATTCTTGTGGCATTTTTATATTACTCAAAAGCAGAAACCCAACGCATTAAATATAAATCGCAATACGAAATGTACGAGTATAGTAAACTAGCTGATAAGAATATACCCATAGAATGTACTAGTTTGCATTTTTAATAAAAATAATTTTTCTCCACTGTAAATATATAGTGTATGTACTACTAGCACAGGTTTGTTCTTATTTTAAATCAATCTATACTTTATCGATTAAATAAAACACATAGTACATATTTTGAATAATTGTTATTTGCGTGTAAAATGTATCCTTGTGTCTTTATTGTGAAACTATGAATTAAGATAGAAATTGTTCTATGGGTAAACATGATTAAACAGAATTATATCACAGACAAGTTTTTCTCAAATTTATACTATGCATGGTCGGCAATGAAAAACGCAATGCATTAATGCCGGCGTGTATTATACAATGTATACTTTCGGAAAAAGTGTTGTTAACAGTGGTAGAGTTTTAATAGAAATACATATAAAAATAAAATATGTTCCTTCATTAACTGTACACTGATACAGCTGCAATGTTGAATTGAAAAACTACGGAAATGATAGAATTTGCGTTTTTAAACCCAACCTCGATATGACTTCTTGCGGCATACAATAACAAGGATTGATTGATTTAATACCTTCGTGTTTCATCAAGGCGAGTGCACCAATTCCAAAAAGTGTATGAAAAGGATCAGGCATATCACCGGGTCGATCACTAAATCCACCTGTATCCATGTCCTAAGTTGAAAAAAATTATTCGTAATGGTCAGCTATGCTTAATTCTTTTTCGTTTCATAGATGCATTAAAATGAAGAAATACGTTCAATTCTTACTTGGCACGCGAAAATGAATTTTTTAAGTGCCATTTTATCCATCCAATGAGAACGACCAATGATGTAAAGAGATGAAAGAACCCACCAAGAGTAACAAACATCTGGTAATTTTTCTGGTCTTCCATTCAAACCTCCGCTTGGTAGTTGTCTTTCACAAAGCCAATAGCCAAGCGAATCAGGATTTATCAAATGCAAATTATCTGAAAATTTTTAGTTTTGTGGTCAGTAACACAAAATTTATCAATCAAAATACTTTTCATACAAACCAGTTAATGAAAGAAATCCTACACAGCAATAGATTAATCCAGCATGGCTTTCTGAATCTGGTCTGGATCCAAATCCACCATCAAAATTGTGGCATGACATTACATATTCTACTGCCTTTGAGACATCAATAGCATCTAGTCTTTTCTAAAATCCGATCGATGATGAAATAGAAAATGATTTTTAAAAAAATATATCTTCAAATAAATTTGAATATTTACCAACAGTGACAAACTAGCAACAGCGCAGAATGAAAATCGAGAATCGAGTTCTCCCCATTTATCACCGAAAAAACCTCCATTCAGTTGTTGTAAATTTTTTATGTAATTTACTATTCTATCAATTGGCAATTCATTTTCCCTTTCTAATATACATGCTATCTGTACAAAATAAATTCCACAATTGAAAATTCAGATTCATTGGTTAAATATAGGTTAATAAACTGAAGAATTCACTTGTATAGCGCTGAGTGTATGTAATAAATGGGGATCGTGATCAATACTAGGACTAATACCGCCATCTTCATGAACACAGTCCAATAGAAATTTCATTATCTCATCAGCCGACAAGAGAGTTTCTTTGCTCAGCAATGATAAAGTTGTGAGTCCCCAATAAAGTCCTGACATTCTCAAGTATTCTGTCATGCAGTATTCCTGTAACATAACACGCAATAGATTAAAAAAAAAGTCATACTAAACCTGTTATCAGGTTGATAATTTTTTTACATAGCTGTTTCTATCTTCAGAGTACTTCTGAATGAACTGTACGTGTTTCTCCCGGTCCAGAGTTTTTGGCGATTCATCAGTAATAACTACGTCTTTAATGATAGTGGACTGTTTGAAACAATACCCACAAAAGCACAATTCATAACATAATCAAATTATATTTGCTGACTGTGTAGAAATGGTATACGAATGCAATAAATTTTCATAATACTCACCATTGCAAATAATGTAATCAAAAACAAATCAAGTGATGCACTCTTTTTTCAAAATGAAAATTAATCAGAACAGTACATTACAAAGTTTACAAACTACTGAATCAAATATTACTCCATATTCATCAGTCACTATTCACAGCATCAAAAGAAATTATTGTTGCAATCTACACCATTTTGAGTTTGATCTAGTTTGATCTGAACCTTAAGTCATCAGTCAATACATTGATAAGAAAACGAGATAACCCCTCCCCTCGCATGAAGAAACAGTTCAAATATTCCAACTTGGTTTCACCGAAAATAAATAAGCAGAAAGTCAAATCTCTACAGTCTGTAATTATAGAACTTACTGAAATAAATTGAATGGTTGGATTGTGTTTTTTGCTGTGAATTAAAAGAGAAAAGAGAACATTATGCTGAATTGCAGAAAAGAACATGGTGATATTATAGAGAACATTTTGCAGCAATTTCTATAAATCATTGATTGACATAGACTCTTAAACTTTTTGAAATTTTCTATGAAAATCGAATAAAAAATAAATAAATAACATTTTATATGATAACATCAGATAATTACATTTGTAACTGTGAGTTGTAACCAATCCACATTTTCTGCGAGAAAAAAATCTCAATTTTGATAGTCGACGCACGCTGTGAATCCATGGGTTCCGGAGGAGGTGGGGGAGCATCCCTTCATTTACTTATTTATCACAGATTCGCAACATTTTTTATTTAATCAGTTCACTTGAGTTGATCAGTTAACAGTAACACAGTTTCACCACATTTTGTACCGGTTGGGTGTTGAGATTGACAGTTCAGTTTTCAAGTATGTGTTAACGTGTCAGGTGTGGTATATTACGTGAGTTGTTGGATCTGTTGGTGTAGTTGAAAGTCATTTTATCTCGTACTAAAAAATTGTTATTGTTAAATTCAAGTCAAAATATGGGCTCACAACCAATAGCATATCTCTCAAGAATAGAATCTTTTAGTGCGTGCCATCGACTTCATAGGTATGATTATGATTATGTTTTTATCTTTCATTACATGCAGTTAAAATTTCATATTTTATCTCTTCTGAATTCTCTGGGTATCCATTCAACACTAGTCCTTTTTTGAATGAGAAAGAAAATCTTGAAGAGTATGGGAAATGTAATAATTTAAACGGGCACGGACACAATTATTCCTGTTAAGTATTTTTTGCGTCTGATGAATATGATGATATGAAAATCAGTGGGTGCTGTGATATTGATGATGTATATTATTTTTTATTTTACAGTGGAAGTTACATTAAAGGGACCTGTTGATACAAAAACTGGCATGGTTGAAAATCTGAATGAAGTTAAACGTGCCATGAATATTGCCGTGATGGATGTAATAGATCATAAAAATATTGACAAAGATATACCATATTTTCAAAATGTTGTAAGTACAACAGAAAATGTTGCGATATTTATTTGGAAAAATTTGAAGTTACATTTGAAAAATCCGTCCTTATTGTACGAAGTGAAGGTCTACGAAACCAATAAAAATGTCATCATCTACAGAGGTGAAGAAATTTAATATAAATTCTAGATTGTATTGATACAAACAACGTTGTGGTTTTTATTAGAAACTCCAAATGTTGTCAAAAGATTTACATGATTTTAATTTTTTTTGGACCAAGTTTCATTTTGCACGTTTAAATTTTCGCTGTGTGTTTCGTTTCCATTTGTTGTGTCCGTATTTAGTTCATTTAACTTTATTGGATATGTCAACATGTTACCATTGTCCCACGTGTATAATTCCTGTTGATGAAAAAAGTAGTGTTAGTATTTTGAGCTACCAAATTATTTTTTTAAAGTTTTCCTCAAACATACATTGAAACGATTGTTATAAGAAATCATGGTTGTGTTTCTGAATGGATTCGTGAAAGAAATAATTGATTGGTCGTCCAATAATTTTGATTTGTAGAGATCCAAAGCGAAACTGAAAGCAGAAAAAATACAAATTCATAATACTCGATTTTGGTTGTTATGTCTTACGATTGATATCACTTTTAACTCCTTTCTGTATTTTTTGAAAATTTAACTTTTCTTTTTACATATTAAAATATCGATAATGTTTTACGTAATGTTTTAAATAATTATTAAGGTTTAGCAATATATTTATCTCTACCTAACACTTATCTTCAAAACCTAATTTCAAAAATAAGTGTATAATTTTTCATTTATGTATTACTTTCTACGTTAGCGTTTTTTCTTTGTTTGTAATTACATACCTTATCCTGGTATTAATTTCTGTGACACTTTGTACAGCGTAAAGTACACCGCATATGATAAACATATCTCCTATGTCTTGATGTTTTACTGAAGTATTCCAGGCGTATTCTATTTTAAAGCTAGTTATGTTCAGTTTTATTACAGCGGTGTTATTAGAGTTAGAAAGGGCACATACGACCCAGATTCCAGTATCATCGGCCATAATATCTACATTGTTATTTTCGTTTTTGTATAAATGGTTCTGTGGTGACGTATCGCAGAGTGGTAACAGTAGCGATTCGTGCATTTTTTTATTTAAATCATACTTGATTATGGTTGCATTTCCATTTTGCTTATCGCTGCCGGTGATGGTGTAATAATAAAAAGTTCTGTTATACACCACATGATCATTCCCCTGTATACATCATGAAGAATTGAAGTTATTTTGTAGATTACTCGCACTTTTCATGTTTATTTTAGACTTACTATAAAATTATATGGGAGACGATGCGTATTTGTCGGAGTTTTAGCGATAAATGTTGATTTATTCGCGAATTCAAGTAAGGTGTCATTTCTCTGTCCTGTAGTAATCCAATATGTGTCAGTATTATCCATTACATTGGAATCTTTCATCCAGCTACCGTATTTATGACTCATGTCTGTATGATACACTGGTTTTCCAATGGTTTCCATTTCACAATCTGTAAACAAAGTAGTTGAAAAAATTAAGTCGTCAAGATCAGGATGTCGCGATCATTATTACTTTGAATTGACGCAGGTATCATTAAATTCATAATTTCGGTTTAAAAAAAATCGTAAAAAATTGTACCGATTTGCTTAGCATTCCTAGCAATATTTCGAATGATCCATAAAAAAAGATGAAAATACTGCTTGCCACTAAATCGGTGTAATTTTCAAGAATTTCTCTACCGTATAAGAGCGTAGTATATCACCGTCATTCCATCACAATGGTAGGTTTTTCCATTATACTTACTTCGTTTTCTGATAAAGGCAGTACTAGAGTCATTCGTCTTCATTATAAATTCTAGATCATTGTAACCAAAACCGCAGTTTTTGCATACTTGACATTCAGGGCATAAAAGTCCGTCTGATGGGGGCGGTGGGTCACCAAAATATGTGATTCGTTGTCTGTTACATACCTCCGTAGCCGGCATTACTTCCCTTTTTGGGTTATCTGTGGAAAAAAGCACGTGAATTTAACATAAAACTAATTTTCTTTTTGAAGGATACCATATGAGATGTCCTACCAGTTACATTGATGTATCCTTGAGTCATACTGAGGATGTTTTTGCCAATGCAATAATATATTCCTAGATCTTCTTTTCGCACATTTGTGATGTTCAATGTTAATTCAGTCTTTTACAAAACAATGAAATTTCAGTTACTTTTATAGCTAATTACATGGCTTGTATTGCGTCTAAAACTGAACATAATTTCGTGATATCTTTTTCATTTACTCACTTCATAGAGTCCAATATGTTTGTAGTCCACCTGAAACCTATCGTTTGATTCTTCCAGTAAATCACCTTCAGCAGTCTCCCAATAATAAACTCCTCTAGGAAAGGCTTCGATTTTACAGCTCAATAATGCAGTGCGGTTTAGAGTAACATTCAATATTACACTTTCTATACCTATGTATGGCGGGACTACAAAATTATAGTAGCGATATTAATCATTTTGAATTTTCGAGACCTTTTTTTTCCCTATAGAAATGAATCTTACACTGCACATTCAAAAAAAAAGTATGGTTCGCGGGGGGAGGAATTCCGTTATCCGCGAAACACATATATTCTCCCATGGATCTTCTGCTTATATTTCTAAACATTATCGTTTCTGCTGCTGAGTTTATTTCTGCAAATATACATGAGCAAAGTTCGAATCGATGCATAAGAAATAAAATAGGTAGGTAAATGGCACTGTAGGTAGATCCCTATCTGCGTAGAGAATCATAGTATAGAAAATAAAACCATTTACCTGCCCATTGGCCTTGTTGCACTGGTTTTTGATTTCCATCTTCAATTTTACGCCAAATATTTACTGGCGTTGGAGATCCAACAGATTTGCATGTGATTTTTAAATGTTCGTTTTCACGGACGGTAACATTTTTAATGTTAAATGCTGGTTCTGAACCTAATATTGTCGTATAATGTCATTATTTTTGTATTTTTAAAATGGGAGATGATATTCAACTGTTTAAATATTTTATAATACCAACTATGGTTGGAGGAATTAATAATTTGGTCCCATTAAATGAGCAATTTCTGGCAGATATACCCGGTTGTCCAGGAATACCATCAGTTCCTGCCTTTCCTGGTGGCCCTTTTCTACCTGCTAGTCCTATTTTTAAGTGTGTTTGATGGATTAAGATCAATTCTATCGTACTATTATGAAAATATGAATACACGTATACAGATATTTGTACTAAATATTACCTTGTTCGCCTTTTTCACCCTTTTCTCCCGGTTCTCCCTTAGTACCCTTCTCTCCTGAAATTTTGGGTAAGTTGATAATAATATACTTAATTATCGAAAATAAATTAAACGGAACTACATTTATTCTAATTTACCGTTGATTCCGTTGATTCCATCTATTCCAGGATGTCCATCCGTCCCTTTTTCTCCTTTCTGACCCGGTATACCATCTTTACCATTTCTACCTGGAACTCCATCTAAACCCGGTTCTCCAGGAACCGATGGTCTACCGTCCAATCCCGGATTACCTGACGTGTAATATATTTCACCGATCACATATCATTTTTAATGACAACACTTTTTTTAATTATTTTCATTTCATACTCCCAGTAAATAGAATTTTCCCATTCTACGATGTACGATACCTTTTTCACCTTTCGAACCAGGTGGTCCGATTGCTCCTTGACGTCCACTGGGTCCTCTTTGTCCAGTTGAACCATCCTGTCCTTTATCTCCTTTTTCGCCACTTTCTCCTCGATCTCCTTTTTCTCCCGGGTCTCCTTTTTGAAGAGGACATTTATCATGTGTTGTTTTGCAAAATTCTTCCATTATTTTCAACTAAACAAATAAGAAAAGAAAATTGATAATTCACTTCAATATCCAGTCCATGAAGCCTACAGAAGTTGCAGATAAGTACTTCTTTTTTTCGTTATATTTTGTCCTAATAGGTAAAAAAATAATAAAAATTATTCGAATGTTTTTTCTTTATGAAATATTTTATATCGAAATTAGATAAATATTTATCTATTACATCACGGTTTTCTTCAGCAAAACAAACATTGATTATGTATATAAGTATATATGTATGTAGTCGTTTTGAATGTGTTGTAGAAAAATATTAAAATTCATTATTTCATAATTTAAAAAAAAAAAACTTCTCTTGTACCTACCGGAACACGAGAGTATTTATTCAGCCAAACCCAATCTTCCGCAGTTAAATTGTGTTTGAAATGAATAACTTCATCTATGGTCAAAGTAGAATCATTTTTATTCAATTCCGCTTCACTAATGTCTGCTTTAATTTCATTAGTAGCCGGTTTCATTATAGAATTATCTTTCATTTCTAAATCTCGCTTCACTCTATGCAACGATGCATCATGATACTTCAAACCATTTTCCAGTTCTCTAAATCGCGCATCATATTTTATTTCTATGTTACGATATCGCGTATATAAATAATAAAAACAACCGGACTGTGTTAGGAATGTTACGAATATTATGAAATAAAGCACGTACCACGATACACTCTCGCAGTTACTTTTAAAAGTACAAAAATTTAAAAACTTTTGTTTCACAAAATTGCCATCTTTGGCTGCAGATTTATCGATTTTATTACTTTCCATGTCCGATGTTTCATCACCTAGTATTCGTTAACATGTTCAAAAGTTTACTGATTTCAGAGGAAACGCTTTTTATAAATATTTTTTCATGGGTGCATCATCACGTCGTTATTGAATAGCCTGTTTAATTGAAAATGTCAACGAGTTAACTGTCTGTAATTGAAACGTCAAATATTGTATATTCTTATCCAAACAATGGGGTTTTCTTCACATTATTTTTAATACCAAATAACTGATTGTTCTGAATTAATGATATTATACTTAATAGCACGAATTGCGTTTTAATTGGCATGAATATATATAAACAAAACTCTACTTTGAAATAAAGACTCTAATCACTCTGCATAATACTAACAGAATTTTGCAGTTTTTCATTTATAGTAATTTAATGTTTCTAACGACGACTTGAAATTTTTGAAAGTGAAATTAAATAGGTTGAATTGCTTCATCAAAAAGTGCATTAAAAATATTATTGTATGTTGATGAAATGTTTGAAAATATTTTTCACGTAGGCGATAACAATATGAAAAACTAGGCTTTGAACTAACACGAAAAATACACATAAAAACAATAAAAGAGTATACTTCCAAATTTCCTTAGAATAATACAAAATGTATAAAATGCTACCCCATCCTTAGAAAAAAAAACCATAAAAATATACTACCATGAAAATAGATATGTTAAAAAACGATCGAAAAATGAATCAAAATAACACAGCTTTAAGCTAGTATAACAAATTACCACTCATTAGAGCAAATAATACTCAACAAATAAATGAAAAACACTTGGGTAACAAATTACAATTTAGATTCAACAGTCAACGATTTTAGCTTTTGAGCAAGCAATATATTTCCTTTGATTTTCAATTTGCCTTTAACAAATGCTACTTGGGGGTTAAGTTTTCCAATTGCCTGTAAGTAAAATGTAAATATTATAAATAGCGCATTAATCCTATTAATCATTTTTCCATCGTACATCAATATAATTAATCTTACCATATCAACCATATCATTATCGTCGATGGTTATTGTGGTATCTATTTTAACACCATCCGATGTGGCTGCACCTTTGTATACTTTTCCTTTTTTCAGATCAGCAACTACATAATTAATTTTTTTTATTAAATTGAAAAAAAAAATTTTAATATAAGTATTAAGCTTACTCCAAGTTGCTGCCGGTTTTCCATTTTTTGTTATTACGTAAGAAAACACGCCGTTGATCTTTTTTAGCAATGAAGGATCGGCATCTATTCTATCTTGCATTCCCGAAAAAACTAAATCGCTGGTCAACTCTTCATTATTCACTCTGTTGAGCTCAGGCGTTATCGTAGTTGAAGTATCCACAGAATATAGATCCACGTAACCACCTGCCATGATTTAAAATAAAATTGGCTTACAAAATGATAATTATCTGTACTGGTCCTTTAAACAGCAATCAACAAGTAACTCTGTACAAATCAACGTTACACGGTATTTGACCTTTTTACATTATTCATAAATTAGTGTTTAATTTATTCGATTTTCAATTGAAAATTCATAACCTATCACTAACGTTGGTACTACCGGCGGTGTTTTTTTATTTCGTTACACAAGCACAATGAATAAGAGTATCATCGCAGCCTATGATATTGTCAACATATACTTATAGCTAAATATAGATAAAAGTAAAAGTTTTGAATCAACTACATTCACAAACCATTTAAAACCTTCGTATTTCTTTCTACAACAGACGTTTCGAAGAATATCCTATCATTAACCCTCCACATTTCTGTTTTCAAGGTTTCACCTGGTAAAACAGGTTTTGCAAATCGTACCTACGAACGTAACAAGTTTAGTGATAAACGTACAATGATAAATGCCATAAATTTGCTATCAAAACTTACTTTAACAGCTTTGAAAAGTGTAGGATTATTGTTGGCAAATTTATATAAAACATGCCGGACGGAAAATGCCAAAGAACATAGTCCGTGTAAAATTGGTCTCTCATAACCAGCAATGGCTGAGAATTGAGGATCAATATGTAATGGATTAGAATCGCCAGATAACCTGTAAATGGCAGCCTGAAAAAAAAACTTATATGACGATAACTGCCTTATTTTTTTCAAAATTTTAAGATTTAGATAAGTATAGTTTTTGATTACTTGATCAGCAATAGTTTTATCAACAAATACAACGTCAGGTTTTCGATTCGGAGCAGCTGCAATAGATACGATTTTGGAAGAATATTTTGGGCCTCCAAATCCTCCAGCACCAACCACGTACGTTATTATTTGATTGAAAATGATTTTTTCCCCATTTTCATCGAAAGTATCGACTGTAAATTTAAAAAAAAATTTTAGCGATATAATGAATAAAATACATAAGTTTCCACTATATTATTATATTACTCACCATTATGTACTATTAAAGCACCCTTGCCTTTATCGACAACATCAACAACGGTACTAACTGAATTCAGTTTCCCTTCTGTTGGAAGCGGTTTTAGTAGTTCTAAATATTGTTCTCCATGAAGTACCTTAATAACAATGTAAAAAAGGTAACCTATTCTTCAATTTACTATAATTGAATTATCGTCCCATTAAATACCTGTGATAAGTTGAAAGTTCTATTCGGAATGACAGTTGTAGTGTTTTCATCTGACATAACACTTAATAAAGCGGGTATTATACCGAAGGTTGGAAAAACAGAGAAATTCTCATGAGATTCATACAAATATTTCAAATCACTCTCAACTGCAGTCGTAGCACCAACTAATATCAAAAATCATATGTCAGTATGCTTCTTGATCACAGTTCATTTGATACAACGCTTTATGATGCAATTTTTTCCACGCACTTACTTCCTATAGCATACAATATGGCATCTCTATTTCCGTAAGTATAAATATCGCCATTCTGAAAAAAATCATTCCAAAAGAAATAGTATGAAGTTTGTCGTAAAACCAAAAATACCATCTAAACACGGGAGTTGCGCTACAGTATAAAATACATACAGACGACGATACAGTAGGATCTTGGTCAGCCTCCAGAGCTCCACCGGATTTCAGTGTTTCTAAATGTGAAATCAATCCCATTGTTGCTTCCTAAATTTATACCAAAAGTAAGAAATATAAAATTTTCATTTGATGACTACAGCCGAACTTTACAAAGTGATTTATAAAATTCATACCTGAATACTTGAAGCAATTTCAGTATTGCTAAGATCAGTAACATTTTCCCATTTATTACAGACGTCTTCAGGTGAAACAAAATCCTTGATATTTTTTCTCAATAGACAGCCAGTTCCTCGAGTAATTTGAACTGAAAATAATAAAGTTTTCTAATTTAGTATTAGTCAAACTAAAATTTGTTGGAAGCTTAAAAATCATTTTAAACCTTTCGTGGCCCATCCAGCAGCCGATTCGATAATGGAACCAGATTCATTACATGATTCGTGGCAAAGCCATATCACAACCGGAGCAATTAATTCAGGTTTAAGTTCGTTGAATAAATCTAAAAAATCTCAAGTTATTACTCGAATAATTCAAATTATTCATGCATCATTGCGATATAGCGAGTAAGATAATACCGGGAGGTAAAATATCTTCCGTAAGTCGAGAGGCAGCAGTTGGAACAATAACATTGCAATGAATATTATTTTTCTTTCCCTCAATTGCAAGGGTATTGCTTAATCCGACTAATCCCATTTTCGCTGCACTGTAATTAGCCTGACCAAAATTCCCAAATATTCCAGCATTCGATGAAGTAACAATTATACGACCGTAATTTTGTTTGCGAAAATGAGGCCATGCAGCTTGAGTAACTTTGAAAGCTCCTTTTAAATGAACGTCGTGAATCAAATCTAGATAAAAAAAAATTCACTTGGAAATTAAATTCTGGTTCAAATGAATGTAAAAATATTGGGAGATAGGTTTCTATCTTACCCCAATCGTTGTTGCTGATACGAGCAAAAGATCTATCTCTTAATATACCAGCATTGTTTATTACAATATCAATGTGACCAAAATTATCCAACGCTGTTTGCACAATTTTTTCGCCTTCTACGACCGAGTTATAATCTGGCACAGCAATTCCTCCTGAAAATCGCAAATTAGTCAAAATTGATTCTTACTCAAGAACTGGGCATTGTATTAAAGTGATTTTTAACCTTGATCCCTGATTTCTTGAACTACAGTATCTGCGGCTTTCGTGCTACGACCATCTCCTGAACGACCTCCTCCCAAATCATTAACAACAACTTTAGCTCCTCTTGATGCAAAAAGTAGCGCATACGCTCTTCCTAAACCTACACGAATATCAATAAAAATGAGAAAAGTAAATAGTCCGAAAAAAAGAACAAATTAATTTTAAAAAATAAAAGAAAAAAATTCACCTGCACCAGCTCCTGTTACTATGGCCACTCTCCCATCGAATCTCAACACCGCCATTTCTGTAAATAGAAATGAGTTTATATTTTTAATGAAAAAGTATGGGTATGTTCTTTACGTTGAATTAAAAATCACGATCAATTTTCTTTTCAAATTTTAGCATGCTCTAATTGTCAAGAAAAATACTTGTGAATTACTTCATTTAATCAATGTAGTACCTATACTATACATTTAAATGCGTGATACGTATACGAAAATGATAAGGAAAAGAAATGTTTGTTTATCACTAAATTGTGAATTCTAAAAAATCAGAGCATCAGGTGTTCTGATTTTTTTAAATTTCTAAATAGTTCGTACAGCAAAGTATTGAAAATAAGTAAATGAAACTGATATAGGAATAATACTGAAGAATGATTATGAATGATAAGCTGAAATTTTGTACAATCATTCATGCATATTTACAACAGATAATGCCCTTCAAGTAGTATGTTATAGACATGTGCGCCGCCGATTTCATGCCGGCGCGCCGCCGCCGAAATGTTGAATTATTGCACGCCGATCAAAAACGGCGTGAAACGGTGTACGCCACTTTCGCGCCAGCGCGCCGCCGCTGATTGTTCCGATCGGCGTATTTTTGACTTTCGACGTTTCGAGTCGACTTTCGACTTCGACTTCTGACGTTTATAACTTAGTTATTTCCGAATTGATTTACGGTATCTAATAAAGTAAAATACCGAAATACGATTGTAATTTGTAAAACTAAAAAATTTATGTGTCGGGTCCTCGGGTAGTTTGTTGTTGTAAGTTGTTTACTCTTGTGATTTCTTGCTTCGTTGACGTTTTTAT
>FIZR01011985.1:0-33231 GCA_900060175.1 Ferrisia virgata
CTAAATCGGTCTGCAACTACTGCTAAAAGGGGTTTTTTAGATTTGGAGAAACGCCAGTCTTTAGCTACTTTTGAAAAGCATTCCATCAAAGGATGGTGATCTATTTCCAATCTCTTAACAACAAATTTAAAAGCCAAGTAGGATCTTCTGACTGAAAGTGGTGGAATTTTAGATTCTGCCAACATAGCAGGGATAGGAGTGGTTGAAATTTGGTGTATAAATTTAGCATAGTTTTTAGATGTACTGCTTTGTGGAGTAGTTTTTTATTACCGTTGCTCCCTCCCTCCCCCACTTTCACCTCCGATTAGCGTGCTGTTTTTTTTTTCAGTTCGCATAATTTAATATTTCTCGAAAATCAGGTTGAAAAAGCATTTTTTTCATTTTATGAATGGACAATTCGCATATTTTCTTCACTCCGCTAAAATCAAGCTCAGAAAGCAACGCATTACGATGCTTTTTTTCAATTCTCCAGATCAAAAATTTATTATTCGGCTCTATACTGCCCATAATCATTCAAATTTTGCGAAATAGGACTTGGTTTGGTGATTTGTTTAAGTAATATGAGTTTGGATGATTTTGGGAAGAAAAACTAGTTTCATAAAAAATTTGTGAAGTTGGTAAAAGTTCTAAAAAATATTAATTTTCGAACCATTCGATAGGAAATCAGGAATTGCGTATTCCACGTGTCAAAAAAATAGCCTCGTGGATGGCTAATGAGATCATGGAACCGATTTTTTTCAACCTTGTTGGGTTTGAAAAATTGAATACTCCTCGTTACCCTTTTTTTCATAGTTCGATATAAAATCAGATTACGTGAAATAATTCAAGATCAAGAGTACATTACGAAGCAAAGTCGAGCGTGTCTAAAATGACAACAATTTTACTGATTAACTGATGTATTATTTCAGCCAGTTGAGCGAATTCGTGGAGAAATTCCAACAACATCAAGGTGTATTTTTCGGACCGCACGATGACAAGCATCAAGACATGAGAAGACGATTTTTAGCTAGGTAAAATTCGATATGCTGCTTGGATTGTATTAATTTTGTGAAGTAAACAGTATTACGAAGACTAATTGAAAACTACTTCGCAGATGTTACCTTAAGCTCGGACAATGGCAAGAAAATCTACACGGTACGAATGAAAATTCAATTATGACAGTTCTGCAGTATTACAGCGCTTCAACAGATCACGATACGACTTGGTACAAAGCTTGGCATTCGTGGGCGTATATGAACTTCGAGGCTGTGCTATTCTACAAGCAATTCTATTCGCAACAGAATTCCAACGAAACGAAGGTAAAAATGAAAAGAAAAGTTTTATACATTGAACTGACCAAGTTGATTAATTTTTTCTATCGAATAAACTTATTCAGTATATTTCGGATTTCGCTGTGCCGGCTGTGAGCGGATTTTTCAAGTCTATAGCATTATCGCACGGTAACTCGCTTCAAGATACGTTGCGATTGTTGACGTTGTGGTTCGACTATGGTCAGCACGCGGAGGTATGCGATGCCATCGTGGACGGTATCAGAACCATCGAGATTGATACCTGGTTACAAGTGATACCTCAGCTGATCGCTCGTATCGACACGCAACGTGTGCTGGTTGGCCGAATAATACACCATTTGTTGATCGACATCGGTAAACATCATCCTCAAGCTTTAGTCTATCCGTTGACTGTGGCCAGCAAATCGGCCAGTAGTACGAGGCATAACGCTGCCAATAAAATACTCAAGAGTATGTGCGACCATAGCGCTACTCTTGTACAGCAGGCTGTGATGGTAAGCGACGAGCTAATCAGAGTGGCCATCTTGTGGCACGAATTGTGGCACGAAGGTCTCGAAGAAGCTAGTCGTTTGTATTTCGGCGAACGTAACGTTAAAGGTATGTTCGAAACGTTACAACCGTTACACGCGATGCTGGAAAGGGGTCCTCAAACGCTCAAAGAAACATCTTTCAATCAAGTAATGATATTTACAACGCGAGCTTCGTAATTATTACGTAATTATCGAATGATCGTAATACTATACGTTGAATTTTCTACCACGTTACAGGCCTATGGCAGAGATCTGGTCGAAGCTATGGAATGGTGCAATAGATACAAAGTTTCTGGTAATATACGTGACCTGAATCAAGCATGGGATCTATATTACCACGTGTTCCGTCGTATATCGCGACAATTACCTCAACTGACTAGTCTAGAATTGCAATACGTTAGTCCTAAGTTATTAATGTGCCGTGATTTAGAATTAGCCGTGCCCGGATCCTATGTACCGGGCCAGCCAGTCATTAAAATTGCCTATATTCAAAGCGCTTTACAAGTTATCACCTCCAAGCAACGGCCTCGCAAGTTGTGTATCAAAGGTAACTCGTTGTTAAGGGCGAAATAGCCTTTTTTTTTTTCTACCTCGTTAATTAGTACTACTGATTTTTTGATTATGATTTCAGGAAGCAATGGTAACGATTACATGTTCCTCCTGAAAGGACACGAAGACTTGAGACAAGATGAAAGAGTGATGCAGCTATTTGGCTTAGTCAATACTTTACTACTCAACGATCCTAAGACTTTTAGGCATAATTTAACCATACAGAGATACGCAGTCATTCCACTGTCGACCAACTCCGGATTAATTGGATGGGTCCCTCATTGTGATACCTTGCATACGCTTATACGAGATTATCGTGATAAAAAGAAAATTTTGCTCAATATCGAACATCGTATTATGCTCAGGGTAAGTCTCACCCTCTATCGAAAACAGCTGGATAATTTTTCGTAAACGTTGTGTATATTTTTTGGTAACGCAGATGGCGCCGGACTATGACCATTTGACTTTGATGCAAAAAGTTGAAGTATTTGAACACGCGTTGGATACCACGCAAGGAGATGACTTGGCTAAATTGCTATGGTTGAAATCACCTTCGTCCGAAGTGTGGTTTGATAGACGTACCAATTATACGAGATCGTTGGCTGTTATGTCGATGGTTGGATATATTTTAGGACTCGGGGATAGGTAAGTGGTTTGAATTTCTGCTTGACTCGTGATAAAGTATAATAGATTGTTCTGTATTATAGTTTTTTATATATATATATACATATTAAATGTTTTTGTAAAAATAGTTAAAATGGATTGGGAACCAGTGAACCGGTTTCTAAATTGTAACAATAAAAAATGATGAATTCTTAATGCCAAGAAATCTTGTCCTAAAGACATCCATATGTTTCCCAATTGCACTGATACATTTTTAGAAATAATTGGGACCCCCAGGTGTTCTGATAGTTTTGTCCAACAAATTATATTCCCATCACATTTTCAGCATCAAGTTCAGTGAATACGGTTTCGGAAGCATTGAATCGGTTTTTAAGATATAAATTTAACGGTCAAAAAATTTAATTAAAAAATTGTTATCATGTTTCCGTATGCGTAGAAATATTATCAAAAATCATTGGGAACCCGTGAACCTGTTTTAACTCTGTTTCAGTGATAATTATTCAAATTCATGATTGTTTAACTAAAAATTTTTGATGGTCCGATTTTTTTTTACAACCTTATTCAGCATAAAAAATTTAATGGAGACAGTTTAAGAACTATTGAAGGGGCGGGCGGGGGGGGGGTTAAAATGTAAAACCAAAAATGGTGAATTTAGTAGCCAAAAAATTTGATTTAAAAATTGTTATCGTGTTTCCACATGTGTAGAAATATTATTAGAAGGCATTGAAAACTCCTGAACCGGTTTCAAATCTACTTTAGTCAGAATTAATCAAATTCGTGAAAGATTCACAAAAATTTTTTTACAGCTTTATTTACTCATAAAAAATCTAATGAAGATAGCTTTACAACCATTGAACCGGTTTCCGAAGTTTAGGAGCAGAAATGATGAATTTAATGCACAAAATTTCAATTTAAGCGGTATCATTAGGTTTCCTTATGTGTAGAAATATTATTACAAGCCGTTGGGAATCACTGAACCAGTTTTAAGTTTGCTTCAATGAGGATTAATTAAATTCATGATCGATACGCTAGAAGTTTTGATGGTCTGATTTTTTTACAACGTTATTTATGCACAAAAAATTTAATGAAGGTAGTTTAAAAACCACTGAACCGTTTTCCGAAATTTAGGAACCAAAAATGGCAAGTTTAATGCACAAATTTTCAATTTAAGAGCTGTCATTAGGTTTCTGTGTGTGTGAAAATGTAATCAGAAACCATTCAGAACCCCTGAACTAGTTCTGAGTTGAATAAATTTGTGTTCAATCTTCTAAAAGTTTTGCTGAACAGATTTTTTTCCATGTCATTATTTATGCACGCAGAATTGAAATGCGAACAGTTTAAGAACCATTGAGCCGGTTTTCGAAATGATTTTAATCCAAGAATATCGTTATGGTCTTTTGTTTGTGCAGAAAAATTTATTAGAAACTGCTGAGAACTTCTGAATCGGTTCTGAATCGACTTCAGTTGAAGATAATCAAATTTGTGTTCAATATTCTAAAAGTTTTGCTGAACTGATTTTTTCTACATCGTTATCTATGCACGGAGAATTTAAATGTGAACAGTTTAAAAACGATTGAACCGGTTTCCGAAATGTGTGAGCAAAAAATGATGAATTTTGGTGCCCAAAAGAACAAAGACCTGAATTTAAGAATATCGTTTTGGTCTTTGTTTGTGGAGAAAATTTTATTAGAAACTACTGAGAACTCCTGAACCGGTTCGAAGTCGACTTTAGTTGAAGATAATAAAATTCGCAATCGACCTTTCAAAAGTTTTACTGAACTGATTTTTTCTGTATCGCGATTTATGCGCGCAGAATTAAAATGTGAACAGTTTAAGAATCATTGAACCGGTTCTGAGTCTGCCTCTGTGAAAAAAAAATCAATCTTCAAATCCTCTGAAAATTTTTCTGGACTGGTTTTTTTGTATACCATCGATTAAACGTCAACAGTTTATGAATCATTGAACCGGTTTCCGAAATGTATGAGCGAAAAATTATGAATTGTAGCGCCCGAAAGACTAGAAACCTTTATCTAAAAATATCGTTATGGTGCTTATTTGCATAAAAATATTATTTGATACCGCAGGGAAATTCTGAACCGGTTCTGAGTCTGCTATAGTAAAAAAAATCAATGCTCGAATCCTGTAAAGGTTTTTCTTAGTTGTTTTCCTTTCAACCTACAGTTTAGGAACGAGTGAACCGGTTTCGAAATTGTATATCTTTTTTATACCGTTTTGATACAATTTACCGATGCTGTGATTAAAATTAAACCTAGCTATTCTTTGTATTGAAATAATCGATTTATTCTTGTTTTCTTATTCCAGGCACCCGTCTAATCTTATGTTGGACCGATTAAATGGTAAAATTTTACATATCGATTTTGGCGATTGTTTCGAAGTCGCCATGACCAGAGAAAAATTCCCCGAAAAGATACCCTTCAGATTGACTCGTATGTTGATCAACGCCATGGAAGTAAGTCAGCCAACATGTTCGTTAATTAAAAACTGTACATATTTTTTTAAAATCAACTTTCTCATTTTTAGGTTACCGGTATCGATGGAACGTATCGTAAAACATGCGAAAGCGTCATGTCCGTGTTGCATCGTAACAAAGATAGTCTTATGGCTGTGCTAGAAGCGTTCGTATACGATCCACTGCTCAATTGGCGACTTATCGAAGGCGGTGGCCATGCCGGTGTCAACGGTATCGTGGTGGTCAGATCTAAAGGTAGCAATTCAACTCCTTCAGCTCCGTCGGTTTCAGCTGTTTCCGAAGCTGCTAACAGCGAAGCCGATACGCTTTCCGATGCTGGTGCCAACAGTAGCTTAAATATTACCAAAAAGCAACTTTCCGATACGAATGGTAACTGAAGTAGCGGATATTTTCTCGAGTTTTGCAGATCAGAGAAATGCAAATGAATTTATTTTGATTTTAAAGGTGAAGCCCAACAGCAGCCGGAGGCGTTAAATAAAAAAGCGTTGGTTATTATTACCAGAGTACGAGAAAAGTTGACAGGTCATGATTTTGATAAGAAAGTCGGCGTTTCTGTGGAAAAACAAGTCGAGCTTTTAATCAAGCAAGCTACATCCAATGAGAATTTATGCCAATGTTATATCGGATGGTATGTATTATTCGTAACAACCAACAATACATATGTACGGGTTGTAATTTGATGTTTATGGAAATAATATCGTTATCATGTAAACACGTGAAAATTATGTTCCAGGTGCCCGTTCTGGTAAACGAAAAAAAGTAAATATTCATAAAGATAACATTATCGTTTCTCAAAAAAATGGTATCGATATAGGAAACCATTCGATAAAAACATGTATCGCATTTGTAGCACACTTATCTACGCTTATCTCGCGACATTTAATCATGGTGTCGTTATGCATCGTTACCTTTTTATTATTAGTTCAGCCAATATTGTTCTATTCTTTTTTTTTTCAATTTGTAATTTTTGTACGAATCATTGTGTAACTGATCTTTTGTTTTGTTTTGTTTTGTACATAGAATGATTTTCGTTGTTAGTGAATAATTTTCAGAGAATAGGAAAAATAATAAATAATATAAATGTATATTCGTATTAGTTGATATGTAGTTAGTTATTACTTAAATTTTATCCAAATGAAAACATAAAGGTAGAAGTTCTTGTATTGTTGTCTCGAGAACGTCGTCTTTATCCGGTTTAACCAGATAAATCTCCATATCGGTTCCTTTTTTAACGAATTCCGCTACCGTTTGACGACATGAGCCGCAAGGTGATACAAAATCGTTATTTTTAATTGCGCAAACTGATAATCTAATGAAATCTGCGTGCCCCTCCGATATAGCTTTTACGGTTGCTGTACGTTCGGCACAAGTGGTCAAAGGAAATGAAGAGTTTTCTATGTTACAACCTGTATGCACAGTTCCATCGTTACATAATATAGCAGCGCCCACTTTGAACTGACTAAAAGGTACGTAAGCTCGGTCTCGAGCTGTGATGCTAGCTTCAATTAAATTTTTCACTTCCGTATCTAGATATTTTTATAACGAAAGTTAAAATTACTACAGTAGTAACGGTTAAACGAATTTGGTAGTAGAGATGTAACAACATTGTGCGACTTACCGAGATCGTTGAACTTCTTTACTTTCATTTTTGTTGGAACGTGTAGTGTATTTTGCGAAACTTGGCGAGCACTTGCAACGTGGTGTTTGATCAATAACAAGATTCGAACTAGATAATCTGAATATGATCTACGCCGGAATATAACGCGTTGAATTTGTACAACCTACGACACTGTTGGCCGTTACGTATTTACAAAAGTGTGGTTGCTCGTTGCTAGATTGTCGTAAGTTTTTATTGACATCATTAACGAATGTACTACTTTCTGACAATATGAATACTTTTAAAGTAGGTAGTTCATTCGTTACACACGTGTTCCTGTTTATACAATTTATCTAAATTTTGAGACGTGCATGAAAAGGAAGTGGAAGACTGAAAATTTTCAACGTGCCTGTCGGATTAATTTATCGACTTGGTTCTTTTGTTAACATGAACAAACGTAAATAAATTGTGAATAAATAGGATAATTTTTCTAATCGAATGCGTGATTGATATCAACATCAAATACCGTATTTTTATTTTCACTTTAGTACACTTGTATGTGTACAATGTCTAACCTGGGCTCCATTGAAAATCAGTTGATAAGAAATTGCAAATTAAAAGAATAATTATTGATCTTATGTTTTTCGAATCAAGTTCTATTATTATTTTTATAATATAATCTATCAGATTAGTCAATTTTTATCGCTTGTCTTATACTCATCTTGATGTCTTGTAACTCCAAGTCGTCAAATATCTTACAGAATTTTATTTAATAATACCAAATCCAAAATTTTTCAATTTTCAGATTTTATAATTTATCCTGGTTCAAAATCAAAGGTCAATTACATAAAATTAAAGCTCCCAAGTGTTGACTGTCGAAGGTTTACTTTCATACCATAAACGCGATAAATTTAGATTTACTAGGTAATTTACGTAATTTTCGCTTTGCCCATCTAATCACGTTATGTAAATCAAAAGTGTAAAATTCTTTTCACTACGATCTGTGCTGGTAACATTGTTTTATTCGTCACTCTCACATGCAGGTGAAAGGGTGAAGGGGATTAAATTTTGTATTGCGAATTTGTGTCAATGGCATTTCATAACGATTATTGAGAATAATAGAAATTTTATGGCGAAGGATGTAACGTTTAGCTTGATTACCCTTTAATTCTCGTAAATTCCATCTGAAGCTATCACTTTCGAGTGAAATGTGCCACATGTGAAAAGTTTTGTTTTCTTGAGCACACAAATCCTTCGTTTCTTATACATTTTAGAATTGAATTTTCTCTTTCAGCAACCATTAGTTTTTACTTCATAAAGCTTTCGTGTTTTCTTGCAAACTTTTTCCAAAATGAGTGATAAAAAACCACTGTCAGGTAAGCATTACGTATTCATCTTTGTAGATGATCATGTTTCGACGTGATCAGTCAAATTCCGTCTGTATATCAACGATCCATAATAAATTTTTGCGTAGATAAAAAAATAAGGAGGTTGCTGAAAAAACAGGCTCTGAAAGATAACAAATCTTCGATAGACGCGAACGTTTTTAAACTTCCTAAAGAATATGAACAACCACCGAAACATTTGAAAGGCAAAGATTTAGGTAAGTTCATTGTTGCTTTTCAGTTGGAGCGTTTCTGTACGTGTCGCGTTCCAATTTATCGATTGATATTCGTTTACGATTTACCAGGATTATGGCACAGAGATAAGAGGATTTTAATGAAGCAAATCGAAGATTTGAAGTCTAAAATGGAGAAGAAACCGAAATTAACTAAAAAAGAACGAAAAGCGTTAACCGAAGCAGTCTCAAAAATGGGTAAACCAGTTAAAGTTCCGAAAAAAGATAAAAAAAAGTCAAAGAAAGAAAAGCGAGCGTTACGGGTACATATTTGGTGTGATTTTTAATACTAATGGTATTTTGTGTTATTTATATACCATTTTTCACACGTAGTTATTAGAAAAACAACTCGAAGAAGAACAAAGTGGCTTGTACAGGATATCATTTGATCCTGTCCGGGAACAAATGATTGAAGAGTTTTTAAAAACAGTCGATAAAGAACCGCCTACGTTTTTATTACCTCATTATCGTTATCATAAGAGAATGAAATCAAGCAGTGTATCAAATAATGGGAATTCTGATCAAATAGAAATCGCCCATAATTTTGGATCCGAAGTTGCCAATTTCAATGATGAGTATCTCAACGAAACTTTGGACAGGGTGAGTCGATTAAGTAAAGTTAAGTTCGAGGGTTTCCAATATATTACGATAGTTTTGAAATTATAGATCAAAAATGTACCAGAATCGTTCGCGGACGATTGGATACGATTACCAGAGCCGCTCATAACGCAGTTCTTATCAGATGGTACTTTTGGCGAATTTGCAGATTTCGCTAAATCGTCGGATAAATGTAATCAACCCATGGAAGTCAGTTACGACTTCAATAGGTAAGGGGTGTATTTAATGTTATAATTATATGTTTGAATTTCATTCGTAAATTTATCTTCGCGGTTTTTAATAGAATGTCGGCCGATGCAGAAAATTTCTCGTATTCGTCAACGGACGACAGAAGTTTACTAGATTCGGTCGATAAATATAAGCATTTATCGGATACGCCGTTTAAACGACAATTCCTCAGCGTACTTTCGGGTTCCATTCAGTCTACTTTAGAAAAAGCGATCCGCGTAAATTCTGTAAGTTTTTATTCCAATCGGTTTGCTAAGTTTGGTGAAAATATCTCTAAAATTAAGGTGAATTTTTCAGAAATTACAAAGAAATGAAACCCTAGACGTTGAAGTTTTGCAACAATGCCAAGTCAAAAGTAGAAAAGCGGCTGTTCGAAACATGTTAAAAGCTAGAATGAATCTTCCTTCGTTTAAAATGCAAAATAACATTCTCTATTTAATCAATAATAATCCGGTGGTGCTTATTAGCGGAGAAACAGGTAACTGTATTCGTTCGCATTTAACGTTGAACATTATTTATTCGATGGTTGTTAAATTATTCAATTTTTCTAGGCTGTGGAAAGACTACACAAGTGGCTCAGTTTATTTTGGACGACGCCATCGCGCGAGGAAACGCTTCCTTGTGTAATATTATTTGTACTCAGCCTCGTCGTATTAGCGCCATTTCAGTGGCTCAACGAGTAGCTGACGAACGAGGAGAAATCCTCGGTAAAGAAAGTATCGGTTACCAAATCCGATTAGAAAAGTGCGTGTATAGATTTTTTACTCGAGTATTTTTCATCGTTTTACATCACAAATTGTTGTCTCTTATCGTGTAGAAAAATTGGTCGTAAGAAAGCAGCAGTTTTGTATTGTACAACTGGTATCTTGCTCCAGTACATGCAAAGTGATCCAGCTCTTTCCAAGTATTCTCACGTGATTTTAGATGAAATTCACGAAAGAGATATTATGTGCGATTTTGTATTGACTATTTTGAAAGATATTATTTCGAAGGTAAGAGCTCTCTATTTGGAAAAGAAACATATTTTGAAATTATTTGACTTCTAATTGTACGTATTATAATTTATTTGGCAGAGAACTGATTTGAAAATTATTCTAATGAGTGCTACGTTGAATGCGGAACAATTTTCGAGATATTTTGACAACTGTCCTATGATTAATATTCCTGGATATACGCATCCGGTTGATGAATATTATCTGGAGGATGTCCTATTCGTCACGAAGTATGTCAATTTGGACGAAATAGTTATTTTGTAAAATTCTTCGTAAAAATATGAATAATTTATGGTTTATTTTTAAGATTCGCATTCAACAAGAAAAGGCATAGTGATATGGATGAAGGATTCAAGAATCACGTGCTTCCCCACATCGAGTAATAATTATAATGTTGTTTTTATTTATAATTACGTATTTCGATCTTAATCCGGGTGAGCTTTTGTAGATCTTTGCGGCAGAAGAATTCTTATCCTGAATACGTGCTTCAAGAATTAAGTAATCCAGAATCTGAGCGTATAAATCCAGACTTGGTTGTTGAGTTAGTAAAGTATATTTGCGAAAGTACCACATCAGGTGCTATTTTGATTTTTATGTCTGGTATGGACGATATAAACGCAGTAACTAAAAAAATAGCTCAAGCTGAGTTTTTCTCTCCGGGTATGTGGAATGGTTTGACTTTTGATGCGCGTATTCTACGTGTTTTAATCTACCATAAAGTAACGTAATGTTCGAATTGTTATAGATCGATTTTTGGTGATTCCGCTTCATTCGATGTTGCCTACCACTAATCAGAGGACAGTTTTTGATCGTCCTCCTCCTGGTGAGTATTTGATTGACTAAAGAAAATGTCTAAGTGTAGAAATTTCATTATGTTTGTTTTCGAAATAGGTAAGCGTAAAATTGTGGTAGCCACAAACATCGCCGAAACTTCGATTACCATCGATGATGTAGTCTTTGTGATAGATTGTGGTCGAATTAAAATCAAAAATTACGACGTTGTGAATAACATTTCGACTTTAAAGCCAGAATTCGTCAGTTTAGCGAATGCTCGTCAGCGTCGTGGTAGAGCTGGCAGGTTTGTAATGTCAAGAGCTAGTTTAGTCTTTCAGCTGTGTAGTGATAAATGATATCTGATATTTAAATTTCTTCATTTTGGCAGAGTACAAAGTGGCATTTGTTATCATTTATTTTCTCGAGGTCGTGAACAAGCCTTGGATGACTATCCTTTACCGGAAATGTTACGTACTCGATTGGAGGAAGTGATTTTGAGTATTAAACTTCTCCAGTTAGGTAAAGTTGGTCCGTTTCTTCAACGCGTTCCAGATTCACCGGATCCTAAAGCAGTTTCGTTAGCTTTAAAGGTACAGAGCAAAGTTCGCTGTTATTCCAGTGAAAATACAGTCGATTTGATGTAAGTTTTCGATTCTAGCTACTTTTGGATATAAATGCTTTGGACGAGAATGAAAACTTGACGCCATTAGGATATCATCTGGCTAAACTACCGTTAGATCCACAAATTGGTAAAATGCTGTTAATGGGTGTTACTATGAGCTGTCTCACTCCGATTTTAAGTATCGCTGCTACTCTCAGCCACAAAGATCCTTTTTATTTACCTCTGGTAAGTTGTACAGTAAGATTTATTCCAAGCAATATCGCATTACTGGTTTGATTTTTTTCCAGGGCGAAGAAAAGTTACTAAACGAACGTAAACTAGCCTTAGATAAAGGTCATAAAAGTGATCATCTGATTATGGCTGAAGTTATGGATCAGTGGGAAAAGTTGGAAAGAAATAAAGCGAGAAGATTTTGCGAAGATAACTTTTTAACCAGAGGAAATCTATTTCAATTGAAAGATTTGAAGATGCAATTCGCGCAATACTTATGCGAGTTAGGATTTCTACCGAGTACGGATTTCAAGCATAGGAATTTCAATATGAATTCTAACAACGTTGCTTTGATCAAAGCTGTCATATGCTCCGGACTGTATCCTAATGTTGCTATTATCGAGTACGTGTATTTCATATTTTCACTCTCGTGTGTATTAATAAAGATTCGTATGTAATTATATTTTTATTATTTTTATTTTTTAGTCCTAAAACGAAAAATAAGAAGAAAGTAACGTTGAAAACATGCGAAGATGGACGTGTTTTATTACATCCGAAATCAGTAAATACGGTACAACCGAATGGTTTTGAAAGTTCGTTTTTGGTCTATCACGAGAAACTTCTTTCGACGAATATTTTCCTTCACGATACTACTATGGTGCCGACGTTACCTTTGCTGATATTTTGTCATAATTATTATTTAACTATTGGCAATAAAAACGAGATGATTATCGAGTTGAATAAACGTCTCAGATTTTCGTGCACGTCTAAAGTTGCTGATATGATCGGCGTTAGTACGAATAATGCAGTTCTTAATTAAATTTCGATTGTATCTGAATTATGAGTAAATTCAACTTGAACTGTTTGTTTAGGAATTGAAATTACGTTTATGTTGGCTCCTCGAATATCAGTTATCTCATCCTGGGCAAATTACATGGAAGGATACTAGCGCCGATATTAATTTACTCAAGTATATATTGGATACCTAGAATAGCGATTATTGCCGTGTTTTTGGATCTTGATTGAAATTTCATGTTTTTAATTTCAGAGTACTCACTGATCTGTTTACTACGGAAAATGATGTGATGATGAATAATAAATGCGATGAATCGACTTGAGCCTTTCCGAACTTGCGAGTCTCAGAAGTTTGTTCTTGTTTTCCATGTTCCTGCGTGTTTTTTATTTACGTTTCAAGCTTTTTTTCGTTTTTCTAATGACCTCTGTAGTTGAATACAATTAAATTGTGCGATTGTTTTGACATTAAAATTGATCTTGGGGTTGTGAAATGTTTCATCCGCTCAGGTTTATGGTCTGAACTAATAAGATGATTTTCAATCAGTGTTAATTCAAGGCGCTGGCGAAATGTTTCTCGAATACTGAAGCTTTAACAATGAAATAGAATAAAATGACGTTTTCTTCGTGTCGTTTTGTAATTATAGCATGTTATCTGATATTATGTTGGTGATTTAATTAGAACTGCCATAGAATTAATGCCATAATTATGCGCAAAATTTAAAATTGTCATTCGAGAAATTTTTATTTTATAAGATTGCCTACACTGATTTTAACATGCTTAGAACTGCCATTTTGATTTCCCTCCGTTTTGAAATGAAAATAAATTTTAGTTCGTTGAAAATTTTTTCGTTTTAATTCGGGATTGTATTTTGAAATTTGAATTATCGTATTAATTTAATAGAATTACGGATAAAACTATCAGATATATTTGATAAAGGTTTGTCGATTTATCGGTCTTGGATCTTTTCATTTGTCAATCTAATTAGAATCTGCGTAATTGTCTAACCGTAACCGGTAGCCTTTCAGAATCACCATTCGAATTCGTGTAGTATTTTTATTCTTACCTTAAAGTGAAGTACGATCGCCGAATTCTTTTACTTAGAGCGTAATGAGTTATTTAATAATGTTTCGGAATGATGATCTGCAAGCTGTCGATAATTTTCAAGAGTTGGAATTGTGTGAAGACCGTGAATTTCTATTCATAATTCTCATGGATAATGGATAATTTCTTGGCCTGCGGTTTCATCATGTAATTTGACAGGTTGGTGAATTTTATTTATTTATTCGTAGTAATGTTTCATTTGCGATTAATTCGTATAATACTCGCGCTGGATGTTTGTGAGTATTTATTTTAATTGTTCGCTATTGGTGATACTATTTCCCTTCTGTGTATTTAGCCGATTTCAACACGTTACGTTTAATTGAACAGTAATCTATTAAAATTAAATAATTGTATATGTCAAAGCGTTCGAAGATGAAGAAAATACGAAAGTTAACTGGAAAGTTTGAGATACTTTTGTATTTGATCGACAACGTTTGGTAATTGTTCGCAGTTGATTTCGAATATTTAATCGATTCCGATGAATCTGCTCGCGTGTGTGTTTGTGCTGTTTGTGTTTATATAGTTGTATAATTTTTCATATTTCCGAACAATTTTTTGATTTGTTTTTCGTCGATTTCTTTGATCTTATTATGGGATTCAAAACGTTTGTCAACGTTTCATTACTACTTGATTGTGCATTGGTCGAGTTTAAGGCAATTTACCATCACCTGCAAGGGATTTACTTGTGCAATTTTATTCTTTCTTTTCCATCTAGGTGTGTTTTCATTTTATCATAATTCTATTGTTGAGTGATTTTAATTTGACCACTGGTTGAGTCTACATGTGCTGTTCAGGTATGTATTTTCATATTAGAGTTGAATTTTTCTAAAATACCGTAACGATATTAGTCGTATTTCAATACTTACTTATCAAAGTGTATATTACGCAAATTTTGTAAATATTTCATTTTTTTTTTTAAATAATTCTTCTTCGTTTTAGTGTACTCCTTTGATATTACAATCATCTTTGTGGTAAGTATAACACTAACGCTCATTATCACCGGATGAACGCTGACCTAGCCAAACTTGAGGAAATCCTTCGTTACTATATGATCAATCGTAAGGACAAGACTAATCGCTTCTTACCGAGTAGTGAACGTTTTATAGTTGACTACTAGCTGATAATTTATGACGAATAACCTTGTCACATGCTTTATTTGATAAGGTAAACCAGACTTGTACGGAAAAAAGCTCGATAGTAACGAGCAAGTACATATTATAAATAGTAATAAAATGTCTACCATTATTTCAAAAAATAAAACCTACTGTATTTTATTAATTTACATTGGAGCTCTTCAATTCATCTTTTATTTGTGCATTTTACCCGAAAAGACCACCAGACAGATTTTTATGTAAGTTTACCTTCTCATATTGTACGTACGTAATAATTTTTTACTTTTATACTAAAGATGTTTAAAATTGTTTATTTGCGCAGCGAAAACAAAGAATTGCTAGAATATCCATGTTGTGTATCCAATACAACCGATGAATTTCGTACGAATATCGTGTTCGCGAAACTAAACACTACCGGAGGAGCTGTAATTATAAATGTGTTATCGAGGTTTAGTTTGAGATATCAGCTAAATGTGCTAATTCCCGATGCTGCGAATAATTCACATTTGGTTCCAGTTCAAGGCACCGAAACGATCGATAATAAGTATAACATGATATTTCTGTATGATAAATTCGTTGCCGATGTTTACGAGCTTACGTATCCGAATACATTCTCAATTACGATACTTGAAGATCCTATATTTGTGTTTCAAGTTGCATACAACAAGTATAGGGTTACTGCTCCGTACGGAAATTTCAAAGATTTTATCGCTAAGGTTGCCAGCAACGCGGATGGATTGATGTTTAATCCGACCAGTATTCGTTTGGGATTGAGACCGGAATACCATAATAATGAAACCGAAATACGAAATTTTATTCAACAAATCGAACGTAAATTTGATCTGGTGATGATTTACGAACTCATTATGCCGTCGTTGATATTTCTGGCTAATTTAATGGGATGGCCGAAGGAATACGTGACCAACGAGTTTTCGTTTATCAGTCCGGTCGAAAATTACGATTTGACCGATATTAACCGCATTAAATTAGCGGAATGGAATATGGCTGATATGATGCTTTACGAATATTTCTTCAAGAAGTTGGAAAATTGCGCTTTGCAATACGGAGTGGAACAATTGGTCGGTGAAATGAAGACGTTGAATGAGTATAATCAAGGTATCAAAAAATATTGCTCGGATCAAATGGCAGTACCTAAACGACAAGAGTTATTCGATTGCGATGGTTTTGTACAGAATGATAAAGAGTTGGTTGAACGTATCAAACAACAACAAATCAAAAGAATGAATTATGAAAAGTCGATGAATTATTTTGTTATTTATTGAGGTATTGAATAGGTTTTTCATAATGAAGTACAGATTTTTCCAAGTGATTTTGTTTTTGGTACGCTGCCGTCTTATTAGAAGATTTCTTTGTAGTTGAAGGAATTTATGAAATTAATCAATCAATGCTTAAAGTTTAATTGTCGTTTATTGTAAACATTTTCGTAGGTACGTATCATTTAATATAATGTACATATTTGCTTTGTTTTTTTTCATATTTATTGTCACTATAAGTGTAGATCAAGCTTCAAAAAAAATATTGAAATAAAAATAACGAGTAATAATAAAGATGATAATTATTTTTTTGTTAAATTTAGCTTCTGAAGCCTGTCGATTTGAGCTTGGCGAGCTGTCGCCAACAATGCAGGTCCGGACTTAGTGGAAAAAACACATTCTGAATCAGAATGATTTTTAGGCTTATATTGGAGTATTTTCAAATTAATGTGGTTAAAAACATGCAAACTTTTACCTAAAATCTCTATTTATAATTTTCAACTGCTGTACCCGATTGTTGAGCTGATCTTCACCGAAATTTGTTTCGGAAGTGATGATACAGCATGGCATCCACCCGATTGAGTTCCATTATGGTAATTTCACCCTGTAATGTCAATTTGTAACCGTCCGATTCGATTGATCTGGCATTTACTTTCAGAAAAGTTACATTCTCCAACGACCATCCCATATTAACTTGCCATTACTTGAATTTCCAATTATTCTGAACAAATCGCATAGTAGGTATTGAAAGTTATGATGTGATAAATGATTGTAAGTTTTTTTTCGTAATCACCATTTCAGTAAACTGTTAGTTGCTTTTTTCCAAATACGCGTAAACTGATTAGAAACCTTGAATTTTAGTACAAAGGACTCATATTTTGAACATTGTGTAAATATATCGCTTAAAAAAAAACATGTTTCGGTTAAGCAGTCATACATAAGTGTAGAAGTATACACATAAAACCCACAAATTTTATTCATACGCCATAAATATACATAAAAAGCGAAAAATTTATTGAATAACTCGAAATTTTACAATTTTGATTGTTGTAGGAAAATAGATATCATAGCTTTCACTTCGTCCCTATGTATTTTTAGTGAAAAGGTGGGTGGGGTGGGGGGGGGGGTTTCTTTGGCCTTAAAATTTTTTTCAGAGAAACCAAATGGTCTTTTATGAAAATTTTAAAAATCTGAAAACAAATAGCATTTCACCTATTCTTATGTACAAAATTTTGTCCTTTTCTTTCTTTTTTTCAAGTCAGCGCTGTAACAAAATTTAAAAAATGTAAGTAATGTCTAATTTTTAAATACAAAAACGTACCCAAAAAATTGGCTTTCAACTTGGTGGAAGGAGAGGAAAGCAGAAAATAAGCCGGGTATCCCTTCACGTTTATGCTCTAGGTGACATTTTTATGGAAAAAAATTCTACATATGTATATTTGCATTAGAACCAAATTAAGATTCTAATTCAAATGTTGAGAATAAAGATGGGTCTAATAATATAAATTGTTTCAAAAGTTTCGACTCTTTTAGGGGGGAGGGGGTGAATTTGACGAAAAAAAAACTTTTGAATTTCTGCTAGGAAGGACTAGGATGGACCGAAATTTTCTTTTTTTTTGGAAATCTGCAAACTGTAGGTCTTAATATTTGCGAAATGACCTCAAAAGGATGTGTTAGAAATTTCAGCCCTCTAACTCAATTTTGTAAACTTGCGAAGTTCACTTGGAGTTCAAAAATGGAATTATACACATTTGAATTCAAATTGATCATTTGTTGGAAAATTTTTGCCATTTGCCCTTTTTTCAGGATTTTTTTAGAAAAATAACACTGCATTTTTTTTGCGATTTTCTGAAAAACCATGAAGAAACATTTTTTTAAGAAACACTCCCCACCCGACTGAAATGGATCTAGGACATAAATTTTAGATGATTAAGCGTAATATTTCAATTTTTTTGGGTCACTCAAAAAAGTTTTTTTACGCATTTTAAAATAAAAGGTATTCCCGGACAATTAAATTGTTTTTTTTTTTTGTGTGTGTCGATTGCTAAATTTGATATCTGAATTAGCCGAAAAGCACACCTTTCCCAATTTTTAGACCCACTTTCAATATGAGAAAAAATTTCAATTTTGTTTAAAAAAGTCATTTCAAGTCGGGCGACAACTTACATATTGTAGGAAAGTTGCACCGAACTTTCGCAGACCAGTTTTGGGAGCCAGGGGTACCCCTCCCCCAAATTTTGAGCAATACTTGGGTTGGTGATGTGAGTGGCGTTTTCGCATCAATCGAACCCCCTGAATACGAAAATGAAGTCAGATTTACTATTTGACCTCAATTAATACCTTATGTTAGGTATTGTTACAGGTGTAAAAATTTGCTGGTAGCTCTGTCCTAAGATATTAATTGAGGTTAATCTGACTTCATTATCGTACTAATTTTTATGTTTTGTAAAAATTTTGAATATTTGACATCAAGGACATTTCGCTATTCTTATCCGGGAACACCCTTTATTGAAAATTTAAAAAATTATTTTCAGAAAAAAATTTCATCGCAAGGGACTTTATCTATCGAAAAATCATCTAGTGGAGATGAAATTGAAATATTGCGCTCAATCATCTAAAATCGATGTCTTACATCTATTTTAGGAAGACGTTACTCAAAAAAAAATTTCCATCATAATTTTTCAGAAAATTCTGAAAAGATGCAAAAAGTGACGTTTTTTAAAAACCTCTGATATGATGGGTAATGATGGAAACTTCTCGTTAATGATCATTTTGGGTTCAAATATGTATAATAATTCCATTTTTGGAAAAAATTTTCAAACTTTGAGTGAATTTTGCAAGTTTAAAGAATTGAGTGAGCGAACTGAAATTATTACTCGTACCACATCCTTTTCAGGTCATTTCGCAACTATTGTGAGCCCTCCTCAGTTTGCATATTTTTAAAAAAAAAAACAAAATTAGGTTCACTCTAGTGTCTACCAGGTCAGATCGTGAAAAAGACATGAATTCTGTCCAAAATTATCGGTGCAAATTATAAGTAGTTCTTTGGTACGTTTTTTTAAAGTTATCGGAGGAGGGGAGGGGGTCAAAAGTCAAAATGTGACCGAGAGGTTTGTGTCTAAATCAGTTGAAAAGCACTGATTTCTTAATTTTTTGACCCATTTTCAATATGAGAGAAGATTGCAATTTTTTTTTTTTTTTTTGAAAAAGTCTATAATACTGATTCAACGTTGGTGTGTATTTTTGTCTTTTTATTTGGATAAAAGTTCAAGCGTGTATTTATGAAGGCAATGTAGTTTTTGTTCAAGTAAAATAATTAGAGCGCTTTAATAATTATGGCCAGTCCGGCCTTGCATCCAAGTCATCTGTAGTATCATTTGAGGACGAAGATTTACACCATGGAGTTTTTGTGTAATTACACGGTATACTTATGCTAAATAAAGATAATGGGACATTGTCGATGTTAATCGACGATACGGAAATCAGCTCATATTTCACATCGTGTAATCCTGTTTCGAAATCGTGTTCGATGAGCATGGTTCTGTTTTCTTTGCCATATTTTACATGATCTCTTCGACGACGTGGAGAATGGATATTCCTGTAACGAGTGTTCATTATGAAAAATTTGATATTGATTTTTGATACTTTGTTAAATGATTGAAGATGTACTTGAATGTATTTGTGCGATTTGTGGCAAGATTAAGTGGTCGTATTCTCAAAACAGAATTGTTGCTCATGCGATAGTAAAAATTTCGATCTTCGCCTCCCCATCCCCAAAAATTATTCCCGAATCCATTCAGTCGGGCGTATTGTTCGCTTAAGTACACAATATGGAAAATTAATACATATCGGATTAGATACGAGTATGGTGTTAATGAAGTATACAGATACGCGTATATGCTTATTGATAATTCAAAATTATTTTCTTATCGTCGAGGTTACATGTTGCTGGATGTCCTTTGGGTCAGCGAAGTCATGAAAACGTTACGAATTTTGTATGAAATTTTCCACTCTCATTGTTCATATTTTCTTTAATCTTCGCCAATGCTTTTTTCGCTTCACTCTGACTATATTGTTTTCACAGATGATGAATGGAGCCAGGCTTGTGCGCAGAATCGATCGAAGGGAGGGTTTAAGAGGTGAATAGTGCTCCACCAATTCCGAAATTTAATATTGTACAAAAAAAATACGTGGAAAAAGTTGTATTTCTAACTATCAAGAACTGCATTTTTAGAAATACTTGAGTGATGTACGCAATTTAGATCACTTTTCTAGAAAATTACACCCATTCCCCTGCGCAAGGGCCCGAATGCAGCAAGTGAGACTATCTCATCATGTGAATTTACCAGGTGGAGATTGCATATCTCTCTGCCATTAATTTTACATTCAAAATTTAAAAATTATGAGATTTTTGAAGAATTTTTCTGCAAAAATGACACTTTGAATGTTTTTTTTTTGACCTTTAATTCGTTTTTTTACGTCTCTGTAAAATGAAATCCATATCATGAGTGACTTTTTTTTCATAATTGTTTCCAAAGTAAAAAATTATGTTTTGAATGTTTTTTCTTCCTTCCTTTCCCTTCTCCCAAACAAGTTTTTATACCTTGAAAATGGTATTCTGAGTGGATTTCTTCATTATTTTACATCCAAATTCCAAGAATTACGTTTTTTGAAGTTTCTTTCAAAAGGATTTTCACTTTTTTCGAACTGTGAAATGACATTTTGAACGATTATTTTCGTAAATTTACATCTTGAAAGTAAAATAGTAACTTTTTTCGAGTACTTTTTTCTTTTGTGGTTCTTTGAACTGTGAAATGTTTTTTTGCAAGGATTTTTTGGAAATTATTTTAATTTTTTAAGCAAAAAATTAATGTTCTCTATTGATTTATTTTAATTTCCTTACGATTTTTGAAGTGTAAAATGAAATTTGGATTGATCATTGTATCCGTTTTATTTGCAAAATGTAAAAAATTAACGTTTTTAAAATTTTGTTCAGATTTTTCCATAATTTTACTTCTGAAAGATAGATAATTAATGTGTTTTAAAAATGTTTTTATTTAAATTTTCAAGTTTCTCAAGGATTTTAAAGATTTTTTATCAGTTTATGTCTTGAAAATGGAAAATCAACGTTTTTTGGATTTTTTTCTATTTTTCCACTTTTTTGATTTGTAAAATATTAATTTTTTCATCTTTATAAAGCTTTAAACCGTAAAACGTACGTTTTTTGAATAGTTTTTTCGTGTTTTTGTTATTTTTTTCTTTATTTTGCATTTTGAAAATTATAGAGTAACATTTTCGAGGATTTTTTTTTCAGTTTTTTGCGTTATTCGAGCTGTAAACGACACTTCTAATCAGAAGTATCATTTTACACGTTTTCAAGGATTTCTTTCATTTTTTACGTTTTTTAAACTGTAAAATGATATTTCAATTTATTTGTTCTTGTAAATGACATTTTGAGCGATTATTTTCATAATTTTTTACAATTTGAAAGCAAAAAATTGACGCTTTTGAAAGTTTTTTCAGTTTTTACGTTTTTGAAGGTGTAAAATAATATTGAACACTAGCTCATTTCTTAAGGTAAGTGATTTGAAAAGTCATAACCCCCTCTGGGGAGGCGCTGATTCAGGATATAACCGACGAAAATTCCTTATCAGTACTTAATCCTTCTGATCCAACTCATTTCAGTCCCTCTTTCAAATCGTGGTCAACCATAAACCTTCTTATCGATATTTCCAGCATAAACAATTTCATCCATGCTTTTCATCACTTCGACATGTCCGGAAATGATCACATTCTCCAAATTATCAACCTCACCAACAATCAATCTCTTGATCCCAACATTCCAAAAAAAAAAAAAAAAAAAAAAATGGAATTTCAAAAACGCAAACTGGACAAAGTTTCCGTAGCTTTGCTCTCAACCTCCAGAACCTGATCTCATTACGAACATCGATGATTTAATCTCAATATTTTCAATCTGTACAAAACTAACCATACTCCGTAAAAAAAAAGTCAGTAACCGTGTGGACAAAAGAAAACTGCACTGCAGCGAAAAATCGTAGAAAGGCTCTCAAAACCCTTGAAAAAATTCCTAATCATTTCAGCCTATTAAACTACCGCAAACTGCAAGCAATTAATTGCTCAACGCCCAATTATGCAAGCCATAAGGGATTCCTGGAAGAACTTTGTTTACGATACCAACACCACAGTCGTATTCTCAAAAGTCTGGTCCGCTATTCAAAGATTAGAATACAAAAAATCCAAACTCACCCTACAGTATTGTAATAAACAACCAAATAAACACGGATCCTTAGAACAAAAATCAATTGTAAAGTTGCTTTCAACAACGTTAGCGAAAAGATTCACCATTCAGACTCTGGTTAAACTTCAAAAGCACGTTTTGATTAATTTTTTTTCATCATTTTACTAAGATAATACATGAAAAATAACGCTTGGTGAAGATTTCTTTCAGTTGATAGCCTACATCGTTGTGTAACCTTGTCATGAGCCCATTGAGAGGAGGGGCAGGAGGTGACGATAAAATTCAAGATGTATAATTTTCTGTTTTTTAGTCGTATTATTCAATAAGAGTGTTGGGGAGAGGAGGGAATGATGATACAACCAACGAAATTCAATTTGTTGCAACCAGTAGACATCTTCATTTGGTATAACTCCATGGTCAACATCCAACAAATGTCCCTCCATTTATGTGACCTTGTTTGTGGTCTTCCAATGGAGAAAAAAAATGATTAAACGTAATTATAGTAGCTGAAACACGTTGCACGTTTTTTTTTTCAAAAGCATTCAAAGTTCGAATCACTTCCTTGACGTTGGCATATGTTCGAGTAATTTAGACAAATTGGTCAAATACTTACTTCGATATTATCACTATTCCACCAACGTAGTTTTCCGGATCGTAATATTCACCCAAAGGATGATAATCAGGACTTGCCACGTGATAAACATCGTTTCCGGGATATTTATAAGATAATGCGTCGTTCAAAGGTAGTAAATCGATATCATGAAGTGCTAAATAGTCACAGTCTGGATATTGTTCGGAAATTATACGATATCCGGCGTTAAATATAACTCCCCGATTGAAACGATTGCCATCGTGTACCTTTGAAACATTTTCAAGCAGAGTTAAATTATTTGTATATTGTATTTTAGTAAAGAGAAAGATTAAATTACACAGTCGTAAATGATTTTCCATACACACGTGATTCACGATAATAAAACGATGCTCGATGGATTGACGATTTAAAAATGCATTAGTGTGAGGTACGAATTGCAACAATTCGTCAAATGTGTCTCGAAATGGTACTACTACGCATAGAGTATGCTCGGCTGTCTTCTGATTATCATCTGTTGTGGAGTTTTTTAGCATGTTTGAAGCTGTAAATTAAATATATTGAAGCACTTTTAAACTTGAAAATTAAAGGTTTTTTTTTTTTTATAAATGAATCTCTGATACATTCTTACCTTGATCTATGAATGAAAAGTATCCTACGACGATGAAAATAATTACATATGCGAGACAGATCACACACGTAAGCATTTTTATTGGTGGTAGATTTTGTAATATCGATTGTAAACGAGCCATTTAACCAATAAACGAGAGAAAAGTTCTTACTTTCGTTTCCCACTTCGTTGGTAAACCTAAAATTATATTACATACTAGCACAGATAGTTTATGTATGAATAGACTAAAACTAAGATATTGCGGAAATGTATGTAGGCCTACTTACTTCGTTTTTTACAAATTACGATTATCTTTTACATTTGTTGAATTTGGGTACAAATGAAAGTAATGAGAAAAAAACAATTGAAAATATGATTTTACTTTTTGAAGTAAAAAATTTCATTGCAAAAAAAAATGTGTTTTAGACGAAATTCTGTAATATGTATTTTCTAACGTGGAACTAGAAAGTAAATAAATAAATAAACAATGCGAAACTTGGCTTTCGTTTTCCGTGTCATATATATAATTTGTAATCTTGATGAATAAGCTGATAAATATGTTCAAAACGTATAGTTTATTGGCTTAAGTTGACGTAAAACAGAAGAGCCTTGAATATCGTGCTGAATTTCGTTTGAATTTTCCCCATTGCATGCATCATTTAATCTTCAACGCTTGCATAACTTTCATTTACAGGGAATTAAGCCTTTAGTACACTGGACACGATCTGACGCGATCAGACTCGAGATCAACATTTTTTTTTTCATTAATGAAAAGAGACAGAAAAAAAATCATGAGGTAGAAGAAATACCTCTCTTTGTCTTTTAATTGAAAAAAAATGAAACAGTACAGAGAAATCGCCACCCGTGTGCTAAAAGCTTTAGCGGTTCTATTGAGATAGAAAATGGATTAAAATTTTTGTCAAATGTAATAATTCAGCTTGATGAAAAATTCATCTTGTGTGTGCGAAAGATTCTTTATTGATTGTATATGTTTAATGATACAAAAGAGTCACATTAGATCATCAGAAAAATGACAAAAAAAAAATGTGCATAAGGAAGCCGAAGTAAATGAGCTGATTAAGAGGACGAATCGAAAAAAAAAAAATCTCAGATTTTATCCGTTTTCACTGAGCACAGTTGATTTGAAAAGAAGAAAGACACCTTGAAAAATTTGAGCAGCCTATGGCAATAGAGGCTGTGGTTGAAGTCTTCAAAATTATTAAATATTAATTACATAACTGCAATGAGTTATAAATACTGTGTAATAGAATTAGGATACCATTTCCTATTTGGACCTCGAGCTCAACTCGAGTTGTCGAGTACGAGCTGTTGATGAAGAATTGACTAGAAAGCTTTCCAAAAATCTCCGAAAAATCAACTTTCTTATAGCTTGAGGTGAATGCAAGGACCGTATAGAGTCGAAAACATAAAAAAAAAACACGTATGCACCGAGTGTTTCGAATTAACCTCCCTTCCCTTATGCCAATGATGGGTCAACTCATGAAACTTACATGTATAAAGGATAGCATTGTGCAATCGCTCTGATTCCTCACGTCAGCAAAGTAATGTTTCATATCATCGATAACAGGTTGAAGGTGTTTCTGCATAGGCAGATACCACCAGAGCAAGCTGGTTTCATGCCTGGAAGAGGCACAAGAAAACAAATTTTAAATATACGTCAAATCATCGAGAAATGCAGAGAATTCAACACACTTGCTCTATTATGCTTTATAGAATATGCTAAAGCCTTCGAATGCGTGAACTAGAAAAGATTGTACGAGGTACTGAAGGAAATGGGTGTTCCTGCTCACGTTATGGAGCTGGTGAGATCACTGTATGAGTGTAACTTGATGCTGTTGAAGACCAGTAATCAGGAATGTGAAGACTGGAATAGAAAAGTTTCAGGTGTTGGTAGAAAAATCTCAAATCTGAGATATGCAAACGACACTACCCTGGTGTCAGCAGATGAAGAGGAGTTGGTGGAGGTAATCAATCGAGTGAAAGCAGTGAGCGAAGAACTGGGACTTCGCATCAACGCTTCAAAAACTTAAGTTGTGGTTATAGATCGGGCTGAATGTCTTCCAGAGTCTGATACCTTGAAAGAATATGAGAGGTCGACACGTTTGTTTACTTGAGCTTTACTATAGAGGCTAATGATGGACCTTCGACAGAAATATAGCGCCGAATTGCTTTGAGAAAATCAGCGATAACCAGACTATGGAATGTCACATGTAATCGGAAGATATCCAAGGAAACAAGAAACAGACTAATCAGAACCCTTATGTTTCCAGTCGTTTTGTAACCAGCAGAAACATGGAAATTTCTGACTAAATTATTCCTATTTTTGAGCGCTGAAGAGAAGACTACCAAAATTTGATTTCAAGTTTCCAGTTCTAAAAACGGGGCCTACAAGCCCTCAAAGTTTTCAAACCCCATTTCAAGGCCATACTAAAGGTCCTGTGGGCATAAAGGTCACGTTCATGTTGGCCTTACCCACTTGGGTATATCAAAGGATGGCAGACAGTCGATTTCAGGCGACTTGAGACCTATTTGATTGATTGAATTTATGGAAAAGTAGTTCTTGAGTTCCTTGAAGAGTTATTCAAGAATTCCTGGTCAAAAAAACTTGCATCTTCAAATTTTGAACTAGGCAACTCGTTCTCATAACTAAATTTTCCTCATTTATTGGGTCTCTATCTCTATCCAAATTTTATATTCTATTAAATTTTTAAATGAAAAAAAGTAATAAAACCATTAAAATTTCACTTTTTAGTCTAATTTTCCATGTCATATTGTCACTGAGGAACTGGGTCTACCTAAGGCGGATGGAGGAAAGGGGAAAGTAGCAACAAATTCATTTTGGGGTCGTAAAAGGCCATTGAGACCATTTTTGACCATGCCAGGTATTTGTTCCTTTTTGTTTTTATTTATTCCCCCCTCCTCTTCCTCCGCCTCCCACCACCCACGAAACTAAAAATCACTTGCTCAGCTCAATACAGACCAAAATCATTCAAATTTGGACAAAAGGCTGTGTTTGGCGGCGGATTTGATATTTTTGAATGAAGATGACCTTGAGACAAAATTCAGTCGTGCCTAAAAGTGGGGAAGGGAATGCTGGAGGGCTAAAATAAAAATTATTGTTGGGTTTTAAGCCAATCGATAGGGAACCAGAATTTGTATAGCATATCCAAAAATTAGCCTCCTGGATTAATTGAGAGGGGGTGATATGAGATGTTTTCGCCATTTTGACCTTGAAAAATTGACTGTTCCATTCGTGTCTCCCCTTCAGCAATTTATGCAATCTGGTCTGCATCCAGTTTCGCTCATATCTTGATCTTAAAGTATTTTATGTTTTTTAGCTTGTGCTTTCCCAACCATACTTTCTATTGTAGGCGACAAATGAACTGAGTAAACGCATGCCAAGTCGGATTTATTTTTAATTTTGTACTCGAGTCTTTTTAGGAGGCCTATATTGAAACCAACCACCTCGTTCTCAACGCATCTGTTTTTAAGTTTTTCATTGAGGATTCGTAGCTGTTGAACTTGCGTATTCATCCTGTCTACGCCGTATTGTTGTACGCATTTTCGGAATTTGTCTAAAAAATAATGATAAAGCATCGCGTCCACCGGATTAAGATCCAGCAAAGTGATTTCATCCTGCAACGTCATGGAATATCCGTCTGTTTTATTCAGTCTGGAGTTTAATTTGAGAAATGCGACGTAATCCAAAGGCCATCCCATTAGATTGGCTAATAATACCGAAGATTCTTCCATATACTCTGTAATCATGACTAAATCAAATTCTCGATCTATTTTGGCGATGAATTCGGCGATAGCGGTGTTATTTTTGCTTTGGGCCAAATTGAAGCCTAAATCCATGCTCATTTGGTTGTATCCTCTATACGCCTTGGCGCTATCAAGACCCCATACAAATGACGGTTTTACTGGTGCGTTTAGAAATTTCTGAAAAGTTAGACCCGTTGTTTGATCCATTCGAAAGAATGTGTATAATGATTCGAACAACGTTGCCGGATTTCTGAGTATTGTTACCATCGAAGTATCTGGATACTGATACGATTTCAGTTTGGTATCGTATCGCATATGACTCGCTAAAATGTGGTATTTGTTGTTGGGTGTGGTAGTTCCAGCATATATCGATAAATCGGACAGTGGCCAGTAATAAGTTGCATAAGTGATGCACATTACGTCCAGATTGTTGACCATTGCGAATCTCATTATGATGCTTTGAACGGTTGTACCTCCAGTCTTGTGAGTTTTCAAAAAGTATACGTTCGTACGAATTGGATTGTTCATTTCGGTGCAACATTTGTAACTTGATGATTCGTTCGGTTCTCTATTGCTGAAATGTAATATGGTTTATTTGAAATACGTGCATTGTTGATTATATTACATTATATTTAGTTTACTTACGACTTACGTTTTAAGTAGTGTGAGATTTGTATTTGAAATCTCCCATGTGGGATGTATTATTTTAAATAGCACCAAAATTGAAAACAACAAAATTATAAACGGTATAACTTTACGCTTCGAAATGAAATATTTCAGGCTTGAAAAAGTTCTAAGTTTTGCGAAATACACCATATTGGAACTTGGCTACAACCCGTGTCTATCGCTGGTTGTGTAGAATTGATAAAAAATCAACTTTTACAATTGTTTCACATATTTTGTAGCTTTACAGTAAATTGTATCGTATTGCTTTCTTATACTTGTGCACAGAAACCTTGAACAGCAAGATATAGCTACGAAATTAAGTTATTGATAATAAACTTCGGGTAGCATATGCTAGCTGTGACAAGACAGCGGAAATTAGTCTGTTATACTCGTTGGGTTGGGGCAACACGTAGTGTTATACAATACCTTATCACGATGATTATTCTTGGGAATTATTCGAGTATTCGGGTGATAATTTACTATTGTTGCTTTCCAAGCTGTCTGTACAAAGTAACCCCTTCGTCGCTAGCCGATTCATTACGATCCCGAATTCAGAAGACAGCTGCCTATACGGTAGAAAAATTCAGATTTCCTCTAAATACTCGTTTGGGACCTCAAACACACACTCTGCACGAGCCCCGTTTAAATATGCTTAAGTTTCTTGCGGTATATGTGGTTTTTGGCTTATCGTACTAATGAAGTTATGTTTTTCATGAATTAAAATTAAACGTATTGGTTGTCGGATATATCGTGGCAGTTTTGGTATGTGGGGGGAGGGGGTGTAGATGTCATGCAGGAGTGTGCAAGTTATAATGAAGCAGAAAAGCTTCCAACAAAAAGGAAATGACCTGAATGGAAAAAATTGGTTACTATCGCTAGCCAACAATTTGTTCAAGGACCAATCAACAAAAAGTTAGCTGAAATGTACTCTCAAGAGCTATCATAATCACTGTTTGCCTACTCATGCTCCAGCAAAAACTGCCGAGATATGACACACATCACATTTTATCCCGTCTGCTCTTTTTAAAAGCTTTTTTGGCGTCCTGGCTCCCCTTCCCCAGGTGACTTGTTCAACTATAGAATTCGCGGAGTGTCTAACGGTCCTGATAAGCTGAGTTTATTTCTAAAAGGTCATGTAGGTTCTGAAAAGTCAAGCTTTTTGCTTAACAAATTTTGGTAGACGCCCTGAATTCATAACGTTGAAAAATTTTCAAAAAATTCAACAAAATTTTTCCAAAAATGAAATAGTTTTTGTCATGTTTTGAATTTTGATACGATTTTTGTCAAGAATTTTTTTCGAAGAATTCTCCTCTTAAACGGCTGTAAAACGTCAATTTTAGACGAAATTGTTCAGGCATAGTCAAATACCGCTGTTTTTCATGTTTTTGAAGAAATGGAGTTGAAAATTGGGAATTTTGATTGTTGGAAATGAAAAAATCAATAAAACGGACTCGCTTCGTTCATTTGAAAATTTCAGAAGCAATTTTCAATTTTTATACCGAAGTTGTCTGGTGCCTACTACGTTCAATATCGATATATTTAAAATTGCCCCTACAGTTTTCGAAATAGACTGCTTATTAGACACGTGTTTAGGTGGTACAGTATCATTATCATCATCATCATTCATATATATTAAAAGAATCCTGTTGAAACCTTGACCCTGTCGTCCAGCCTTTCTTAATGGACTGATTTTGACAATTTTTTTTCGTAAGGTGGTTTTTTATGTCTAGATGAAGCGTCAAGTAAAAAAAAAAAAAATTTGGACACCCGTACTCATAAAAAATTTAAATTTTATGGGGAGCTGTGGTATACCAGACCTTGTACATGTGTGTTATGATGGTTGCCTTTCCTATCTGGAGATTTGTAGTTATTGTTGAAAATCATTGAAATTTGGGTAAAAATTTGATCAAAAAAAAAAATGAAAAAGGCGAAAAATTGAGCTAAAGCATGAAAAAAATCGGAAAAAATGTTGAAGTTGAGTAAAAATTTACCTAGCATATGATAAAAATCGTTGAAAATCAATAAACAATGTACAAAAATAGTTTTTAAAAAATGCCGAAAATTGATCAAAATAACGAATCAACGTGGAAAATTATTTAAAAACTGATCTAATGTACGATAAAAATTGTTAAAAATCGTCGAAAATTATTCAAAAATCACAAAAAAATGTTGGAAATTAAGAGAAAATTAACCTAAGGTAAGTATTAAAAAAAATGTTGAAAATCACCAAATATGAGGAAAATATTTGACAAAAATTGGTAAAAATTGAAGAAAATCGATCAAAAAATAAGAAAAACTGTCGAAAATTAGGTGAAAATTGACCCAGAATAATGAAAAATCGTTGAAAATCCTCGACAATTGACCAAAAATCACGAAAAAATGTTGTAAACCAAATTTGAAATGGACAAAATTTTTTGTCAATTATTTTTGCAATTTTAATTGAATTTTAACCATTTTTTCATATTTTAGGCCAATTTTCACTTCTTTCTGAACGTTTTTTTTCGCAATTTTGATCAATTTTCTGCTTTTTTCATCAAATTTTTATCAAATTTTTTCCATGAATCAGAGTGCTTATCAACAATATTTTGTAAATTTTCATGTTTTTTTTCAAAAACTTTTTCCGGTTTTTCAATCAATTTTTTGCACTTTTTACGCATTTTTATATCCAATTTACATTGTTTTTCAACGATTTTTTCATCGTATTCTACGTTGTTTTCAACCTAATCCTCAACATTTTTTTCAAATTTTAGCTCAATTTTCTACGTTTTTGACATAAAACGTTCAAAAATTATAATAGGAAGGAGAAAGAACGAAATAAATCAAGCATCGTGTTCAGACTGATTAGTATATAGTGGCACCCCCCCCCAAGGTACACCCCAGAACACCTATATTATCCCTCCATGCAAAATTTAATCTCCTTGTCCCATTTTGAGGAGCGGTTAGGCAAGAAACGAACTCGAAAAATAGCAAAAACCACTGAAAAATTCGGTATTCAACTGCAATTTTAACCTCTCAGCACTCCCTCACCCAAATCTGGTCACAATTAAATTTTACAGGTCATCCCTACTTTGGAATTTCAAATCTGCCGTCAAACAAAGCATATTTTGCAAATTTCATCGATTTTGGTCGGTATCGAGCTGAGCAAATGATATTTAGTTTCGAGGGAAAAAATAAATATCTGACAGGGTTAAAAATAGTGGTAATGATCTTCTAGGAGGACCTCAAAACGGATTTTGTGAATGTTCCCCTCGCTATAGTTCGATAGACCATGGTAGCCCGGTTTCATTGGCAATATGACAGAAAATCGGGCTAAAAATCTGTTTCAATATTATAAAAGACCAATAAGACCATTTTTGGGTATGTCAAATTTGTATTTACATTTTTCCCGAAGACTGAAATCATTCGCTTGATTCCATGTGAGGGTGGTCTTGGATGAGAATTCAGTCGTGCCTAAAATTTGGGGGCAGGTGTCAAGAGACAAAAAATTGCAAGATTTGTTCGTTTTTCAACCAGTCGATTGATAATCAAATGTTGTATGTATCAAAAGAGCAACCAAGACAGGATGTAAGGGAATTGGTTTTTCGCTTTGCAGTCGCAATGGTTGGCAAAAGAAGTCCTTAATATTTTTTTACGAGTTTGGACTTTTCAACACGATTTCTCTCCACTACAAGTAGTTTTCGAGTTGGTTCCTCGTCTGGTTCCCACTGAGCTGAAATTTGATATGTGGATAGGTCTTTTGGATGGTTCGACTTTTCAGTCTTATCATATCTCCGTAAAGTTCCAAAAAAAGTGAACTTTTGAGCGTTTTTTGCCGTTCTTCCTGAGGGTTGTTAACCCGAACCTGAAACTGCATAAATCAGATCTAAAATTGGAACCAAAACAAGTAATGGAACTCAAAATAAATATTGATCAATTCTAGTATTTTAAATAGCAAAGCTTTGAAACCAAAATCAGATCCAAACCCGTGAAACTGGAACTAGAACAAAAGTCATTTTGAGTTTCACAGTCCTGTTTTTCATAGGTTTGAAATTTCAGACATTTGAATGGAGTGCTGTAGACGAGCTTTTTGAGGATTTATACGTTTCAGTTATATTGCATCCTATTGTAGCCTTAAAACAATGAATTTTCACACCATTTTTGCTGTTTTCCAAGTTCCTTCCCCCTCCCACGTTTATGTAAGGAACCAAAATTCGATATGTAGATGTTTATTCCGAGCTTTTCGATTTTTCAGTCCTATTACACCCTGGTACAGTACAAACAAAAAAAAGTATTTTGCATCGGTTTTTGCTGGTTTTTATCAGAGCGGTGAACTCGAATCACAATCGGAACCAGAAACCGCTTGAAACCAATTCATAATTATTGGAACCGGAACCGAAAGTAATGGAGTTAGAACTGGATCAAAATTATAACGAAGCTATCGGAACCAAAACAGGAACTAAAACAAATATCGGTCATTTTTAGTACCTTTTGGATTATTAAAATTTTTGTGCCGGAATCAAAATCAAATCGGGACTAGAATAAAAACTTTGGAACCAAAACTAAGACCAAAAAAGCAACCGAAATCGAAACTAAACCTTCGGAACTGGAACCGAAACTAAATTTGTTTCGGTTCCGCAGCTTTGGTTTTCGTATTTTTCCAATGCCTCCCCTTTCGTATCCCTTTGGCTGGAGAGTATTGTTGAATAGAAATCCTAGATGGACTTTTTGAGAATTTTGACTTTTCAGTCGCATCGCATTCCCTTGCAGTTGAATACCGAATTTTTCAGTGGTTTTTGCTATTTTTCGAGTTCATTCCTTGCCTAACCGCTCCTCAAAATGGGACAAGGAAAATAAATTTAGCATGAAGGGATAATATAGGTGTTCTTCTGGGGTGTACCTTTTGGGCGGGGGGGGGGG
>FIZR01011987.1:0-48486 GCA_900060175.1 Ferrisia virgata
GGATAAATTGTTAAAAATGTTGTTCTTTTTTTTTTTTTTTTTTTTTTCGCCTATTTGTCAACGTGTGATTTGGAATATATGTGAGAGCTTTTTGAGTGTTATTATGTATATAGAGAGTCGTTTCAATGCCGAAGTAATTTCGATATTGGTAAATTCATGGTTTTTGTTTTACCGAACGATGGTAGTGATGGTGAAAATATATGTATTTGGTATATAGAGTAAATTATTACCTCGATATTTCGCGTCGGTATGGCCAATACCGAGCTGCTTCTATGTACGTGTGTGAATCAACGTGTGGGTTAGATTTGCGGATAGATTTTCTCGTCACCGATATTTATAGGGTTACCACGACCTCGATCAAAAGCGAATTGATTATACGCTTTGGGGATAGTTATTCACTGTTTGATATTTTAGCGGAACGGCTTAAATCGAGTTTTATTTTCTTTGGCGTACGTACGGTACGGTAACTGTATATGTATGGTTTATATACGTATATATATATATATATTTTTTTAGCCGTCTTTTTCGCGTACCTACCTATAAAATATACCAGTAAAAGCGAGTTAAAAATGGATATAGTTGGGATTTTCGTATTACTTAATCTGGCATACTAGGTATAGGTAGATACCTACTACCTATACTGACTTACTGGCAAAGTACGAGTACGTGTATATTTTCAGGAAATTGTGAAACGATTTACGAGTTGAGGTAATGTTGGGGAGGTTATTTCTTGCATTTCTGTAGTGGTTGATCTTGTCTGTTTTGCGATCAGTCGATTTTGCAGATTTTTGTACCACCCGTTGGAATTGATTTTGGCTTTTGTACATCAATCCCACAGTTGGAATAGCTCGTCTACGAATCAGATGGGATAGTGAAGAGCTTAAAACGTCTTTTATATCCCTCTGTGTGATGTAAAGATTTTTGATAGCAGATTTACAATCTACGTGGAAAATGCTCATTTATTTTCATTTCAAAATTCTCCGTAAATATTTGTTTCGAGTGTTTCACAGGAGTGAATTGGATTTTTTTCAAAATCACCGTACGTTGGAGGATATTTTGAAAAATTCTTTGAACTCAGCGTGGAAAATTCTTTCAGATTGATCTAGTTTTCATTTAAAAACGTCCATTGAGTACATATTTCATGGGGTTTTTTCTTCAAAATCACATCTTCTGAAATAAATTTTGAAGATACATTTAAATTCAGTGCTGAAACAATATCTAGACTATAAATTTGAGCATATAGACCGAAAAAAAAAAACTTGAATTTTGCTATTAACCATTAAATTTTGTCGTTTTATAAATTTTTCATTTTTTTTCTCATGATTTTTAAATATTTTCATGTTTTACCATGTTTTTTTTAGAGACTGTAGTAAATTATCTCTTACCTTTTATACAGTTTTTTTGTTCGGTTTTCAAATATTTTTCGTAGTTTTTTACTTTGTTCAGTTAAGCTTTGATGTTTTTTTTAACATTTTGCGATTTTTGATAAATTTTTTGTGCTGTTTTACGTATTTTTGAACATTTTTACTCAGTTTACAAAAAATGTTTACCTTTTTTTCGCATTTTCAGCATATTTCACGAGTTTTACATTTTTTTAAATAAAATATCAATACTATTTTGCATTTTTGTCAATTTTTGGTGATTTTTTAACGATTTTTTCCATGTATAAGTCAATAAATTTCATCCATTTTTCAATATTTTTTTCGTTATTTTTGATCAAAATTTGCACTTTTTATTTGTTTTTGTCAAAAAAGTTGATTAAAAATCACGAAAAAATGTAGAAAAACAAGCTAAAATATGAAGAAAATGTTGGAAATCATCAAAAATTGCGTAAAAAATTGACAAAAATGTGTAAAAAATGCAAAAAATTGATCAAAATTTCAAAAAAATGTTGAAAAATGGGTGAAAATTGCTCTTAAATATGGGAAAAATCATTACAAATCATCGAAAATTTGGTAAAAATTTACCGAAATTGGGTAAAAAGAATCGAAAAATTGATCAAAAACCACCTACAAAATGGATAAAATCATCTGAAATCTGGTCAAAATTTTACAAAAATGACAAAAATTACGCAAAAAGTTTAAAATTGAGTGACAATTGAAATGAAATATTGAAAAATCTGTTTAAAAACATCAAAAATGAGGCATAAAAGTTTGTCAAAAAGGGGAAAAAAAACAAAAATCGATCCAGAATTACGAAAAAATGTTGAAAAATAAGTGAAAATTTGTGTAAAATGTGAAACAAAATCGTTAAAAATCTTCAAAATGTAGTTAAAATTTAGCAAAAATTACGAAAATTACGAAAAAAATGTCGAAAAATAGATAAAAATCAACTTGAAATTTAGAAAAATCGTTAAAAAACATACAAATTTAGGTAAAAATATGACATGAACGGGTAAAAAAGACGAAAGTTGGTCGAAAATTACGAAAAATTGTTAGAAATCATCGATTTTTGTTCAGTTTTCAACATTTTTTTGTAGTTTTGATTTTTTTTGCTTTTTTTACGATTTTTTCATATTTTAGATCAATTGTTCACCTATTATTCAAAATTTCTTCGTAATTTTTGCCATTTTTGTGAAATTTTCACTCAATTTTTGATGATTTTTATCAAGTTATTCGATATATTTGGTCAATTTTCAGAAATTTTTCAACATTTTTTGGTCAGTATTCTGCATTTTTCGCCATTTTTGTCAGATTTTTACTCACTTTCAATAATTTTTAACGATAACTTTGTACTTTTCACCCATTTATGCTAAAATTTTGGACGATTTTCAATGGTTTTTAATGATATCTTTCATATTTCAGGTAATTTTTCACCTTTTTTCAACAATTTTTCGTGATTTTTGATCAATTTTTTGCCAATTTAGGTCAATTTTCACTCGTTTTTCTACATTTTTGATCAAATTTTAACTGTTTTTACTTATTTTTGATGATTTTGAACAATTTTTTCATACTTTAGACCAATTTTCATGTTTTTCCAAGTTTTTCAAGGATTTTAGATGCATTTTTACACATTTTGAAGCGTTTTTATCAATTTTTACTTTGTATAAAATAATTTTTCAGAATCAACATTTTTTCTCAAATTTTATTGTTATTTTTTGTATTTTGATCAACTTTATGCTATTTTTTTCCATTTTTGTTAAATTTTTGCCTAAATTCCAATAATTTTCAACAGTTTTTTTCATAATTTTGGTCAGTTTTCACTTGTTTTCCAACATGTTTTCGTGATTTTGATCAATTTTTCGCCCATTTTAGGTCAATTTTCACTCGTTTTTCAAAATTTTTTTCGTCATTTTTGATCAAATTTTAGCTTTTTTCACTCATTTTTGTCAAATTTTTTACCCAATTTTTGATGGTTTTGAACAATTTTTTCATATTTTAGACCAATTTTCATGTTTTTTTAATGGTTTTTTAGGAATTTTGGATGAATTTTTACTTATTTTCAAGCGTTTGTATCAATTTTTATTCGGTTTTCAACAAATTTTTACAATTTTTTGTAACATTTTATTTCAATTTTCTGATTTTTCAACATTTTTTCATGAATTTTATTATATTTTCTGTATTTTTTTATGCAATTTTGTCAATTTTTTTTTAGCTTTATTTTACGTTATTTCCAGTCAAGAAAAGTAACTTTTTAGCTGCTACGATGATAGATCAACTTCTTTGCTGTGGAAAAAATTTATTCACCCTCCTCAACCTATTTTTTCCCATCTTTATGGCTATTTTTTGGCTCGTAAAGACGACTCAGGGTAACATATTCGAAATGATTCCCTCTCAATTGTCGCCACTCCTTTTAAATTTATTGAAAATCTTGTAATTTTGTGAATGGTACAGAAAATTAGTCCGAGCAATTTTTCACATCATTTTAAATATTATCTCAAATTTCGATTTAAATGATGAAAGAATATTCGTACATAAAGACAATATACCTGTGCTTGATATTAAATAAGCTTAAGCAGAATTTAAATTGCATATCTAAAATGAGCGCGTGTGTGTGTTAGTCGCTTTACTTTATGGTAATTAATACTCAGGTACAGTAGTAGTTGGAATAAAGACGATGGCAAAGATGCTCGCACCCAAAGGAACAGCCTTGTATATGTTTGATCGAATTTTTGCCAGCGGCGGAAAGGTCGACTCGCGTTAAAAACGTGCGGGTAATTTATGCGTGCCAAGAATTCACGTGTAATGCGCTCTGAAGTGAGGTTAATTGCGGAATTTTTCAACACCCTTTTACTCGCTAAAAGATCACTACTAATTTGCGTATAATTGCCGTTTTAGAATGAGGGTGCTAAGATGAGCATTTTTTAAATTCGCCCCATCCTCATGCCGCCTCTCTACTTCGACGATACCCATACCATGGCGTACCATACCATACCATGCCGCTGCTGGTCTTTCCCTTACCTTGACGAAAAATTATTTCACTATATTGAAAAAGTTTGTTTCATTCGGGACATTCGGCCGCCGCGCTGCCGTGAAAATGAACTTTAAATGTAAATTTTATTTTCAACTTGGTTAGCTTTTTTTCCTTTTACATTTTTTGCACGAATGCTTCTCATAAGGTTTGGTAATTTTCAAGGCTCAGTTTCACTTTCGAGTATAGTGTTACGAGAGTAGTTTTTTACTTTTTTTTTTTTTTTGAAAAAGGAAATTTGCGCAGGTTTTTTTTTATTTTATTTTTCGAGGTTTTTAATTTATTACAAAAATATGTTTCGTAAGTTGAAATCGAGCTTTAGAAAAAGGTAAATGTAGACGGAGCGTGTTACTTTACTGGAAAGAAAGAAAGAAAAAAAAAGCGAAATCCCTTTGTTTCAGAGAAATTGAACTTGGCTCATTTGAACTTCGTGGAGTGAATTTCAAATTGTAATGTTTCCTTGAGAAGAAAATTAAACGAAAATAGAGAAGTGACCGTTTTTAATATGAGTATAAGCGTAACCATAAGTAATCGAATAAGGTTCTCATTTTGTGGGATTAAATTCAAATTGAACGAGTGTTTGCAACAGTTTAATTTTTGTTTTTTTTTTTTTTTTTTTTTTTTTTTTTTTGAAAAAAATCATCGAGGAGTTTTCATATCTAACAACAAGTTTATCATCTATTGTAGGTTTTTTCTCATTTTTTAAAATAAATGTACAACCTTTTTGAGTAAAATTCTCATAAATAACTCGCATTTTTTCGCAAATCATTTGATACACGATGAATATTTTTTAATCTAAATAAATGTCTCGACTCGAAGATGAAAAAAAAAGAAGATGGAAAATGTAATACGAAAGAATTCCAAAACCTTCGGACATATCATTGTTTAAAAAAAAATAAATAAAAATAAAAAAGAATCCCTACCAAGAAGTATTTCGAGTTTTTCTTTTTTCTTTCTTTTTGTGCAACGATTAAAGTCGACATTCTCAATGTACGCGATGTATATGAGATGTTTGCATTGTACGTTCCTTGTATTTTATTAAAATTTTCTCCCACGTTGTTGTTGGTATTTTTTTTTTTTTTTTTTTTTTTTTTTGTTCATAAGAAGTTGGACATGTTTTGCCACGACTTTTAACCATGACTGACTGCTTCTAGGCGTTGTATTTTCAATCTTGTAAATTTTTTTTTGACAGATTTATTTCGTCGACATGAAAGTGTATACACAACCTAATACAAAAATTTCACTCGAAGGGGTAAAAAGCGCAAAAGTTTGTGCAAATGGCAGATGAGATACGTAACACGAAAAATATTAAAAGCGAGAGCTATTGTTGAATTTTCACGTTCATTTGGCGCGAAATTTTTTCCATCTGCTTGAAGGTTTTACTTTTGGTGGAAAACTTTGTTAGTTGATCTCTGCTTGTGTAAAATGAAAAGGAAGAAATACTCACGTTTTTGCCGGAGTAAAATTATTATTTTATTCGAACAGTACAGAAGATGTCTTAAGCTTGTAAAATTTTATAAAATTTCGTGGCTTACTTATCTTATATAAATTAGATTCTCGCTTGCATACTGATTTTTTTTTTATATGTTATGCAATAAATTGCCTGGCATATTTTTCATTTATTTTTTTGGTAATTTTAGTTTTTTATTTTTTTGTGAAATTTTTCATCACCTTACAGAGATTTACAAGTTAGGTAATTTGTAAGACTTGAAAGTTCACTGTATTCATTTTCGTGCTTAAATCGAGCCATGTACTGTAGCTCAAAATAAGATTTTAATTCATAGGTATAAATTTAGATAGGTAGGTATCTGAAAATCGATATATTTTATTTAATCCTTGCACAGCTATGTGATGAGTGAGAGTCAAAAAAAGAAAGCAACCCTTCTTTTGGCGGCTGGAATGTTGGAAATAATGAGTAATTTATGGTTCCCATTCATCTATTTTTGAAAATTTTTCGCTAAATCATTCTCGTATAGTCATCAAATTAATTTTTTTTCGACAGGGTACCCTTACATCAGCTTGTCTTGGTGGATATGCTAGCTCGTCTGTGGGAAATTATTGCTCTTTTAGAGGGTTTACCAAAATTTCTCTTAGTTTTATATTTTTAAAATTATTAATTTACAAGTTTAATTTTAAGGTATACGTGTAATCAACATTGATAAAATACTACTACGTTCGATTATGATGGTAATTTTATCACAGATGTAAAACGAGTCCCTGAAAAATCGGGAGTGAAGAGATGAGATTCGAATATTTTCAAAATACTTCATTCTAGATCTAAATCTGTTTTCTTTTTAGGCCCCTATAAGCATTACGTACGAAATTTGAAATTATTTCGGAGACATAGGTAAAGATGAGGGTGATGGAATGATAGTTTGAGGAGGGGAGGTAGTTCTCTAAATGTTGAATTAACTGCAATGCTGGAACAAATTAGAACACAAAAAAATTGGTGCGAATAATCCAGTTGGTAAAAATCTTTCAAAGTTTAGGTTTTGGCCAAAATATTGAAAGATAATCGGTTTAAGGGTGAAATGGTCGCATAAATAGATTCCTGATAAAATTCCCGTCAAAATGATAAACTTAACCACCCATTTTACTCAAAAACGGGGTCCAGGGCGAAAGTGCAAAAATAACGAAGAACAAAATTTGAAAATTGCCACAAAAAATGTTTATGAATGCTGGATGTAGTACCCACTTGATACACAGGAAGTTCCGAGTTCAGTATCTCATTCTCGGGGGGGGGGGGGGGCCACAACCTTTTTAAGGGGGGGGGGGGGGGGTCACAACCTTTTTAGTGGAATGGATACATCAGCCAACGGATAAATTTCGGCAACTGTTGGACTATTAATGATGTAAACGTAAAATTTGGTATTGTTGACGAGAAAAATGTTTGAAAATTTGGAGAACAGTAGGAATTCGATGTGGTAGACGGTTTCGGGATATTAGCCCCCCTTCAAAATTCGCATGGAGCAATTAATATATTCTTGGAATCGATTTTATGTAAATCAACCTCGCTAAACACAAATATCTTCATATCTGATCAAAAAAATGCCTCAACTTTGGAATTAGGAACCCCTCATTTTCGGTCAAATTTCAAAAATACCCAAAAAAGCGTAGACTTTTGGGTTCAGCTGAAAAACAAGAACCTCAGTAGTATGTATTTTTAATGCGATATTCGAAAAGTAGAAGTAAAATTTCACATATGTACACTTAGTTGAGCTTCGTACTTACGCCTAAAATATGAGAAGTTACAAGATCCTTAAGTTGCTCCCAAAAATGACATAATTTTTACCATCCCATCCCCCCTAAAATAGCCGAAAATTCGGCACAAGATCTGAAAATTACCACTAAAAATGTTCTTTTTGCATCAAGTGGGCAGGTGGGCACCATATTCAGCATTTAAGAACATTTTCGACGGTAATTTTCAAATTTTGTGCTAAATTTCAGCTATTTTAGATGGCGGTAGAAATTACGTTATCATTACACCACCACCCCCACCCCCGGTCTCCCTGTTGAGTAAAATGGGTCTAGTATGGTATCATTTTGACGGGAATGTTGTCAAAAATCTATTTCTGCGATCATTTTACTACTTAACTGCGTATATTTTGGGCAAAACCTGAATTTTTAGATAGATTTCACCCCTTCCTCCGATGGAGCTTGCGGGTAGAAATATACGGTTTTGAGGGTGCTTATTGAAGCCTTTCAGAACAATTCACTTCAAAAATATCGAAGGTATTAATTTTTTCTAGTTTAGCTCTTTTATAATGCTAATTTTCCTGTATTATTATTGAGCCCATGAATAATTTCAGCTCAAAAAAATTTTGAAAGATTTCAAATGTTCTAATAGAAAAACTGATCTAAAGTTCAATTCAAATTTTCGGAATTACTGATTTATTCTATGAAAAATCATTCCAAAAAAGTGAAAAATGAAAATTTACCCAAAATTTTGGTTGATTTAAATTTAATACAATGTAGAAATGAAAATCACGTATGTAGTGGTTCACATCGCGTCTTCTCAGTTCGAAATTATTTTTTTCGAAATTTGTATGCTTCAACCTCGAGTTAACGTTTTTCGCAAAATAGGTATGTACTTGATAAAAAATTGCATTTCGAAATATAAGAGACACCCCTTCATGTCATTTTCTTCAAAAATATAAAATTTATCGTTCAAATATAGTCAGAATTATGTTGAATAGAACTTTATCTATTTTGATTCGTATATGCGAAAACGATGGTGGAAGAAAAAAATCACTATTGAAGGAAGCACGAGTTTTGGATAGCAAAAATCTCGGTCAAATAACAAATAATACTTTCGACCACACGAGAACTTCAGACGAGTAAACAAAAACACACCAAAAAAAAAAAAAAAAGGACGAGTTTGTATTCGGGGGAATTAGCATTATCGACGAACGTGGCAAAAATACGAGCAAGTTTGGTTATTTAGGCGAACGCGGTAACGAATCGTGAAAAAAAAACTTGCTTTTGGTACATTGAAAATCCATTTGAATTGTTGGAAAAACTTTTGCTAAAAAATTATATAAAATTATGATTGTCGTCGTAGAAGAAAATAAACGTGTAAAAATGTGCAATATTTACTAAAAACAAAAAAAAAAAAAAACAAAAAAAAAGTTCGCGATCGTACGTATATAACGTACTTCTCTACCTATCTACATATGTGCACATGTGATACCTTTAAAGGATGATGCTGTGTAAAGATGGGAGAGTAGAGGAAGACCATTCATTGATTTTAATCGAATTTTTTTCTAAAGCTGCTAACGTTATTTTAACCCGGTTTACATGATATTGAGCACGTTCATTGGTCAGAAAAGTTTACGGTGGATTTGTTTGGAAAATTTAACGGGTACGAGATTTTTTGCTCAATTTATTAAGTCGCTGGAATCGTCTCGCTGGTAAATGGATTAATACAGTGTGTTCCCTTCGTACCATAAGCCTGGTAATTTATTTTTGCCGAAACGAATCGTAAACGTGAGACGGTTTTAGAAAAAATATCAATAGAGTAACGATTAAACGCACAGTATCATATGGGATAGTTACTCTATATACGTATAACGGAGCATATCTTCTTCCTCTCGTATACAGTCTGGTGTGTTTGTGTGTATGTTTACAATTACATCACTACATTGAATTGAATGGTTGTTGTGTTGGTGTTGATCGGGATACCCTTTTGCTTTCTGTTTCTCGCTTACAATTTAGATCAACATTTTACAATTGGCAACGTTGCAATAATTTTATATTAGATTATCGTTATCAAATATGTTACGGTCTTCTTCATTATCAACTAGAAGTCATTAAGATAAGGTTAACCGCTTTGTCTGAAGTGCGTATACATGATCGAATGTTGTTTATTCTCTAGAGTTGAATTGTTTTGTTATATGTTATGGTGCGAAACGAATTAACGTGGAACGTTTTTTTTATTTTTTTGTTTTTTTACTCCTCGTTCGTGAACGTTTGTGTATGTGTGTGTGTGTGTTTGCTCTTTTTTTATATATATATATTTTTTATTGTACGCGAATTTATGAAGTTTTTTTCTCCCATTCCATCGGTAGCTGGGTAACTGGATACATATGGAAGTTTATTCGCTAGGTGTGCAGCTTTTTTCCCTCTACTTTGGTGACGAATTGCAGTAGTTTTTTTTTTTTTTTTTACGAGTAAGTTTTACAGCTAAATTGATGATACCGTTGGTTTGTTTGTTTTTTTCGCCGCACTGCCTCGCGTCGTGTCGTCGAGAGAAGCAGCATTTATGGCTGAAATTTTAAACGTCACCTTTACCATACACTTTGTAGGTATTACAATAAAAAATTCACGACAATTGTAACAACTACATATTATATGAGTTAAAACTCGAACGTATCAAAATCTGTACAAGTTTGAATTATTTTACATAAAATACCTACAATGCACATTTATAAGGCTTTTTATTTGAAAAGTGGTTTTTTTTTCTTCGCTTTTTTCGTTGTATTAATTTTTTATTGCATGAAAATTATCGTATACTTTGGTCATATTGTAATGTATAGGTAGGTAAGGTACGTACATTCGTATATGTAGGTAGGTATACGATAAGACGATGAACGGAGCTTAAATTTAAATCCCATATGATCCGATACCAAATCTTTTGTTATTCGAGAAAAAAACGTATTATGACCTATTTATCAAATAATTTACTTACGTGCTTCGGTACATTATACTGCTGAAAAAGAAGTTAATCGTTACGATGATAAATTTATTACTTTTTTATTGGTTCTTTAGATATGCAAGCCCTATGGCCTACGAAACAAAACTGATATAAACGCATTTTGCTTCTCGCGTATATTCTGTGTGTATTTTGTGGGCTATACGTGTGGTGAATGGGAACACGACGATGAGATTACGGCGCGTGAATTATGTTATCAGTAGAATTATTTTGGCCTTCGTTTCGAAACTGAATGATTAAGTATTCGAAAGGTGAAATTTCAAGTGAACGAAATTATCAGTCGGAATTAACGCTGTAAATTTTTTATTACATAATTTCTCCAGATTAAATTGTAAATTTTTCAAGTAAAAGAGGAAGTATTTACGTTGAAATAAATCAATAATTAGATAAGAAATATTTTACATGTTTTCCTTCTTTTATTTGATAAGAGTTTTTACCTTTGTAAGGGTAGCCGGAGGGTGGGAATTTTTTCTCGATCATGTTGTAAATTTTCCTAATGTTGCTGTTTCGACCATTTTGATAACATTCAAGATTTATGAATTGAATACTGAGATGAATGTTTCCAAATTTATTTATCATTATCTTGACTTATTGTTAATTTAATGCTGAAATATTTCGTTGAAAAAATGATTTGAAATCTATTGAGAAGGTTCATTTTTATGGTAAGACTTACGTATGGCAGTTTCTAGGTGCCAGATAGGAAAGTCAGCTCAGAAATAGACATATTTTGTATCCTTAATTACTGATTAAAAAAGTCGAACTTTCTTTGCGAAAAATAAAAAAAAATGTTGAAGAGAGGGTTCTTGGTATTTTGTTCGTTGTTGGGCCCTATTCAGAAAAATGTTTTTATCAAGACTAGGAATCATTAAATTTTTGATTTTACTATTTCAAATTTACAAAACCTACCTCCTTTCAATAGATCCATATTTGGTACACTGAATTTGTGAACTTAAAATTACATTTTCAACCAGGTGGGTAATGTTATGAAACGTTTATTTTTCTGGAAATATATCTGTATAATGCGACCCCCCCTCCCTAACGCCCGTCATAAGAATATTGATCATAAATCGAAGTTCTGAGAATATGGAAAAGGAATGACAGGTTTTCACAAAAAATAACATTTTTAAAAGATAGAATTTGTTCAAAATTTAGACATTTTAATTTCTGAAGGAGCAGGGTCGCGTTAAACGTCAGTTACTGGCCAAATAATCGGGTTTTGGACGCTACAGAAGGAGCCACGTCATCCACCTAAAAAAATTCGAAAAGATTCTAGAGGTTCTAAAATACTCCTAATAATATAAGAAATTTTTTTGAGTTATCAGCTCAAAAAGTGTACCCTACAAGCCTTCAAAAAGTCTTCATAGTTCATTTCAAAGCCATATTTTGGGTCAAAAAAATCTGAAAAAATTATGCAACACTCTCCCCAAGTATTGTCAATTTCACACCATGTGAAAAAAAAACTGTCGAGCATTCGCGTGGAAATAAAAAATTAATGTGAAAACCTCCCCTAAAGTATATTTTTTTATTGTCCCATCTGTCACCAGTGACGAAGTAAAAAATTGCGGTTACGTTTGAATGTTAATATTTTACTAGGCTTTAAAAAGTCCCTTAAAAATTTTCATAGATTTGGTTCTCGGAATTAGAAATGTTTATTTTTATTCTTATCCCCCCTCCCTCTCAGCCCACCTTAAACGACTAAAATCACTAGACTCTGTACTGGCTAAAATCGCAAGAGGGTGCAAAATTTGATTTTGTGGCAGTTACTTCCCAAATAATGCACCTACAAAAAAAAAGTTTTGAAACAAAAGTTGTAGAGAATTTAGAAACAAATATTTTTATTTCTTTGACTTTTTTCCGCTGAAGATCGTGGGAAGAAAAAAATCATTTTTAAAAATCTATTCTGAGGATTATTCGTGTCGAATTGAAATTTTCAAACATGATGTTTTTCTGAACGTCCTAGCTCTTCCCCACGACTTCCTGGGAAAAAAAGTCAAAGAAGTAAAAATGTTTTTTTTTAATGCTTTGTAACTTTTCTTTTAGCATTATTTTCGTAAATAATTGCCAAAAAAACAAACTTTTACCCCCTTGCCCTTGAAAGAGGATGGGACGAAATATACGTGAATTTTAGGGACCTTCAGGAGCATTGAAAAACATATTTCATAAGGCCTATGTTCGAAATTTCCGCTTTCTGTGAATTTTCATCGTGTTTGGACTATCGTTGTGCTAAAATGATTGTACGATTAGAACATGCTCTTTCAGGCTAACATATGTTGGTTGGTAGGGTGGGTCGTTTTTGACTTTTTTCCAAAAATCGAAATGTAATAAGGCGCAATATACGTATATGAAGATGAGGCCAAAAGAACGTGGTAAAAATTTCAGTCTCCTATTTCTTGTAGAAATTTCAGTCCGGCTCTAAAACAGTTCAAAATTTGAAAAAAAAATTCAAGAAAATTTTTCGAAAATTTTTTATTAGAAATAGTTTTAGTACGACTGGTTTTACGCGTAGAGACCATTTCAGACGATTTTTGACGGTGAACCTCCTTTATAAGGCCATATAAAATGTATATTTTTTCACGTACCCATTCGTGTGTATTTTCAAAAAAAAAAAATTTATAAAAAAATCGGGAAAAAATTCTTCCAGAGCTCGATACTTACGAAAAGGGAAGATTATCAATATTATAATCCATCTAGCCGATTAAAGGCGATTTTCCATCCTCTGCTCTTTTGTTCAGAGATTCTCATATGGCTGTTTTTTTTGTAATTTTCCCATATTTTCACTGATTTCACGCTTCTGTTGAGAATAAGGTAGTGATTAAAAATTTCTTCAAGTGGGCTTGTTAGATTATTGTATTATTGATCTTCCCAATTTACGAGTCAACAGTTCTCTAAATTTTTACCCCCATTTTTTAATAATTTTTTTCGAAAATGTACAAATATTATACCAAAAATGAGCACGTTCATATTCAAAAACCGTCTCAAATGATCTGTTTGGGTACAACTAGTCGTACTAGAACTATTTCTAATAAATTTTTTTTGAATTTTTTAATATTTTGAACAGTTTTTGCTCGACATTGAAATTTTCTACAAGACATAGTTGGCTGAAATTTTCACACTGTACCCTATTACGTTTCGATTTTCAAAAAAAGTCCAAAACGACCCACCCTAGTGGTTGGTAAAGGCTCCCTTTTAAAAAGTTGCGAAAATTGATATGTGAAGCAAGAACATGTGTAATATGTGCTCGGAAGAAGGGTTGGTGTTTGAAGTTTGATATTTATATGTATTCTTAATCGTAGTACCAAGGACAATATCGGCGTTTAAATAATGATTACACCAACCACAGAGTCTGAAGATACAACACGGGTACATCATTTTGCGCGAACAAAGAGGTCGAGCTATGGGTTTAAGTTAGCCGAAAGCTGAGCTGCTATCAAAGTGTTGATAAAAATTAACACTTGATGCAGGGTACGTCTCGCGTCTGGGTGAGCGCCGCCGCCACCACCACCACCGCCGCCGCCGCCAAAAGGGGTTTAAGACGAAAGTGAAAGCGAATTCTAATAAAGCTATCAAAATCATTCCAGCCTTGAAATATTCTTATTCGGTTGTAAACAAGAGTATTTTACGACCGTTGTATTATATTCGAACCGAAGTACCCTCCACCACCGGTTTAAAAGAACAATGCAAATAACCAAAGCGTCTTTTTGGTAATATAAAGTAACCATTAAACGTATAGCTTTACGCCGAAATTTCACAATTTTATCATGCTACCGGTGTTTACATTGTCGTTAAAATACGGGCAAACAGAGAGAACGATCGTATCAATGTATAGTATGATGTACCAAATATCAACAAAGACGTTGGCTGTACGCTGTCTAGTTGGTCTTGGTATAATATACGTATAGCTGCTGTGCTGATAAAATGACGAGGCCAATTCTACGAAATAAGTACTACACTACAGAATTATACTTACGCAGAGTATATATATGTATATATACATATACATATACAAGTATACGTAGGTAGTATAGATGTTTGTGTATGTACGTGTACGTACGGTATACGTAAATTGAACATTTCGCCCAAGATTTGCGATATTATGTCGATACGAAAGTCAACAAGGATTTTCCATTCCCTCCATCTAACAAGTGTCGGTGACGATGGTAAAGCTGCATGGCAAGGTGCAGGGCGAGAGAAAAAGAGGATTTTGCGTCTCGTCAAAAGGTGTATTCGTAGTCGTACGTATAGTGGGACGTTATACTGTATACACAGTTGAATACTTATAGGATACAGTAAAGCTTATACACTCTACACAAAGATGGTATATTTACGTGATATGCCATTAAATTTATAGCTAATGTTACACTCGATCCCGAAGGTTAAATTCCTTTGAACGTGGCATCGTGTCGTTCGGCTCGAGCTCTCGAATTTACCCCGATGGGTTCGTGGGTTGGGACGCCGCGCCGCGCCGTGCGCTGGCGGAGGCACCCAGCGTCGCGTAAAATTTTAATTCTTAATGAAGTACAAAAGCTCGCGCGCGCGGTTTTCACGCAGCAAAGAAGCTAGCTTTAGTGCTAGGTAGCTAGGTTAGCTACCTTCAGGTATAAGTATAAATCATATAGGTAAGCGTTGTACGCGGTTTTATAAAAAATACATTTAAAATGTACCTATAGGTACAAGTTACGCACCGAATCTCATCTTCATGTACACACAAACACACGCACGTATCGTTTGTTATATTTCAGAATTCTCTGTACCCATAGTTGGTAGGTATAGTTGGATAGCTAAAGTAGTACAGGTATACTGCTCGAATCTTACGCAGCTAAAAGCTTGTTCTTATTCGTGGTGCACAGTGCACGGTGCACGATTTCTGCTCGATTCGTATCCATTTACTTTTAATTTAAAACACTCTTATCGTCGAGATGCCCCTTACCAAACAAATTAACCTTAATAATAACAGCTACATCATAAAGCGCTAGGTAAATTTGAAATATTCGCCAATCTACCCTAATGTAGTCGATTTCTCCAGGGATACATGTGTGTGCGCGCCATGTTTTTACCTTCAACGCATTAATGAACACCGCAATGTACGAATACATATAAGTGTAATTAGGCATTATAATTCGCCGAGTAGGTATTTCTAATTTCCCCTTTGTGGCGTCTTTTGATATTTGCTGTGATGATGATGATGATGATGACGATGACGATGGGATGGCGAGGTGAGATGGCGAGGTGAGATACGGAGACCAACATCTTCCAATTTGTTTATAAATTAGATACTGGCGAGGTAATTTTTCGATTTACGCGAAGAGTACCCGTCGTGCAAATGTCGTCAGTTTGATGTCATGTGACGCGTCATTTTCAAGTCAATACACATTAGTTCCAGCTTTGAAAAATTTTAACCAATTAGAATAATGATTGCTCCGACCATTTTTTTTAAGAATTGTAATTACTGTGTCTATTTTAAATCAGAGAAATGCCACCAATATTCTATGGCACAAGAGTGGTATACTTTTGGCAAATTTTTGAGCGTCAGGTGACACTTGAACGACACATTACTGTTAAACTTCTTCTGACACATATTTGTTGACACTATCATGGCACAGATATGTTATAAGTTTGATATTTTCGTTGGCGCATTAATAACGCATAGATGACATATTTCTAACGCTTGTAAGATTACATTCTATTGGCGTAAATATATGAAGTTGAATCTCTGACACACATTGTGTAGCGCTATCGTGACACAAATGTGTCGTATGATTGGCGCTTTTGTTGGTACTTTAATGGCATATAAATGGCAGACTTTCATTTTCTGACACAGTTCTGGTATGCTTCTAACAACATTATGACACCATTCTGATGCAGTTCTGACAATATTATGACACCATTCTGACACAGTTCTGGCATGCTTCTGACACCGTTCTGACACATTTATGACGCGAGTTTGATACTACTCTGGCACATTTCTCACGCTATTGTGACATATTTTCAGCAGTGTCAAAAATATGCCACAATTGTGTCAGAAATGTGTCAAACTAGTGTCAAAAGCACACCATAAATGTGTCAGAATAGTGTCAGAATCATGCCAGAACTGTGTATTGACAATGTTATAGCACTTTTTTGACACAGTCGTAGCATACTTTCAACTTCGATTTGGCAGTGCGCTAATGCCATATGAATGACATCCAACATGCTTTTGACCTGATTATGGCAGTAATATGACTTAGGAATGGCACACTTCTGACAACATTGTGACACCATTCGGACACAGTTCTGGCATGATTCTGATACATTTATGGTGTGCTTTTGACACTAATTTGGCACATTTCTGACACAATTGTGGCATATTTTGTGACACTGCTGAAAATATGTTACAATAGGGTGAGAAATGTGCCAGAGTAGTATCAAACTCGCGTCATAAATGTGTCAGAACGGTGTCAGAAGCATGCCAGAACTGTGTCAGAATGGTGTCATAATGTAGTCAGAAGTATGCCACTCTTAAGTCACATTAGTGGCATAATCAAGTCAGAAGCATTTCATTATTACGCCAATAGTGTATCATCAATGTTTCAATACCTCGTCAAGTAAATGTCGTATCATCGTCAGGACCAAAAAATCAAGTAGTTAATGCCCTTTAGGTCTTCTTATGCTAGCTGCCACAGTAGCTGAATTGGTAAAAAAGTCGATTTGTACTCAAGAGGACCCAGGTTTAAATCCCACCATCGGCAAAAAAAACAGAAAAATTTCCTGAGTTAATGTAAATAAAAAAATAATTATCATTAATACTTCAATATTAATAGTAATTCAGTATAATGGAAAATGAATTATGTCAGAAACATGTCATTTTTGCGACAAAAGGTCTTATTTTTGGATCAGAAGTATACCATTATCGTGTCAGAAAAGTGCCATTATGGCGTCAGAAACATGTCACTGATGAGTCAAATACATGTCATTAATATGTCACAGTAACGTCATAACCTTGTCATAATGAAGTCATGTTGGAGTCATCCTGGTGCTGCGATTGTACCATTTCAATGTCACTGTCATGAGTTTGGCAAATATTAAAGATCTCGGATTGGCCGAAGCATTGCCAGAAGTGTGTAATTTTTGCTGTCAGAAGTCTCACGTCAGAACTGTGTCATGTGACACTACTTATCCTGACACCATTTGCACAGGGGGTATATTGTCTGTAGGTTCAGTATCGCTAGATTGCTACCAAAGATACATTGGGTTCATATTCCTATCTGAGAACCAGTGCCGCAAAAGTAGGGGCGAGGAGAGGGAACAAAAACAACCCCCTCATAGCGGGGGTTTTCAAATAAAAATTCTTTTTTTAGAGCTCAGAACTGAATCTCAAAATTTTGCAAAATTTTCGCCCTCGCTTCGTTTAGACTACTTATTTTTAACTTTCCAAAAAATTAGCAAATATTCCTCCTCATCCTCCTTAGAAATCGATATCTCACTACTAAGAACTTTAGATATACATCATAATTACAAGATATTAAGGGTGTGCTCCAGTGGTTGCGTATTTTTATTCTAGTCTAACTAAATTCATCACGGCAGAACCGTACACGAACTGATTCGATTGGTAACAAAATACTTTTCCTTTTCAAGAAAAATCTTCAGCAACGCCTCCCTCCTCCCTTCTCTCTGCACACCTAAAACCGAGTATGGTTACGCTACTGATATGAGGGGGGAGGGGGAGCACAGTTGAAATGTAGGAGGGGATGTTCGTAGTCGTCCTAAAATTAAATAATCCTAATCCATCTGCTAAGCTGAAAAATTTTGAAAAAATTTACTTTATGATGTTTTTAGCTCGGGTTTTTTGTTATATTGTCAAGGAAAACGAATCTGAAGCGGGGGTGTGGTATCAATAAAAATTAATTTTGAAGTCTTAAAAAGTACATTGCGATTATTTTTGAACATGCCAGGTATTTATGTTTATCCCTCAAATACTATCATAATGTCATTATAAACCTATGGCTTATGCAGGAGCTGGTATCAGTAAAATCCTTTTTGTGGTCTTGAAAAACCATCGAGACCATTTTTAACTATGTCAGATATTTACTCCTTTTAATTTTTTTAATTTTATTTTTTTTCCTTGAAACCAAAAATCATTTACTAGGTACGGGGTATCAACCGAAATTGGTCAAATTTAAGTAGTATACTTGGATTCGCCGAGAATTTGATACATATGAGTGGGATGACTTTGGGTCAAAATTTAGTCATGTTCAAATGGTGGCCGGGAGCGGGGGCGCTGAAGGTCCAAAATCATAAAAAATTTTCGTTTTTGAGTCAATCGATGGCGAGTAAAAAGTTGAGTAACATCTGTAAAAATTAACCTCTTGCATCTACTAGAAGTAAAGATAGTGGGTTTTTTTCTATTTATTGATCTTAAAAAAGGCTGTTTCTCGCATATCTCTCCTTCAAATTGAGTTAGGGAGTTGAAAGTTTAGTATAAATTTAATAAAGGTCCTAGATATGTCTTTTGGGGATTAAACTTTTTAGCCTTATGCATCCCTCACTTATCTCTAAAAAGTATCAATTTTTGTTTTTTTTTTTTTTTTTGAAATTTCTCTTTCCCATATGTTCTCTTTAAACTGAACTGAATGGTTGAAATTTGATAAGTGGTCTTTGATATGTCTTTTGGGGGTATAGATTTTTCAGCTTTGTTGCACCGTATTATTTTCCGAATTTATTCTTCCCATATCACCCCTCCGGATTGAGCTGGTACATTCGAGTTATGAAAATTTGAGCATCGTATTATGCATATCAAATTACAAATACATCCAATTCTCAGATCGTGAGTTAGTTTCTGATAAGCGTACTTCTGTTAAATTATTTAATCAGGGTAAAAGCAACATGCAAATTGCATATTATACATAATTTGACTTGATGTGTATATTTTTTAAATTTTATCCACCTTTTTCTGTCTCTGTGCTGAATCATATACATATAATTGTATACTTTGATCTCGAACCTGAATTTTACCTGTAACGTATACGTATGAATGCTAATTTCGATGTTATCTTTTTCAACTGCAAGTACCATGTTCGTTCATATCTTGTGAATTGTTACCATAGCTTGGCTTACATTAATAAATCAAAATGGTCTGATAAATGGTGAATGTGTGCATTATGCGACGAGATGTAAATTTTTAACCGTGTCTCTGTCCACTTATTATGTACGTTTACATATGTGTCTGTTATACGAGTACCTAACGTGCCTTATTAGGTTTTACTGACGTGTTCATTTTAAGCAAATGAATTTTTTGGTTCTTTACACTCATTTTCAGTGAGTGATTGTTTGACCATAATGAACTATTGTTTAAAATAAAATTTCGTTTCCTCTTTACTAATAGAGAAAAGGTCTCAAAATTATACAATGTATGAAAATAAAGTCGATTTTCTAGTGGCCTACCTTATCATGTGATGGTGAATAAAGGAACTCGTAGGTTAAAATCTATTTTTTTTTTTTTTTTTGGAATAAAATTATCTTGATAGGTGAAAAATACATTTATATGGCTAAGAAGTGTAGAAGTAGAATGAAAAATTCCGACTGTTGTTATACTTACTTTTAGCCTGATTTTCCAAGTGAAAACCAGGCTACTATGGACTATCGACCTACAGCAGATGGAGGAAGGGGGATATCAACGAAATCCGGGTTGGAGTCCTAGGAAATCATTAAAACCATTTTTCGTCATGTCAGTATTTACTCCATTTATTTATTTTTTACCCCCCTCCCTAAACAAAAAAACATATGCTCATCACGATACCAACCAAAACAGATCAAATTTGGGCAGTAGGCCTGCATTGATAGAGGATCTGACATTTTTGAATGGGAATAACCTCGGGTCAAATATTCTGTCGTATCCAATGAAGAAAAGGGCGTTGAGAGGTTAAAATTGCAAAAATTGACTGTTTTTAAGTCAGTCAATAGAAAATCAAGATTTGTTAGACCTATTCTAAATTAAGCATGTTAGATCAATTAGGAGAGCAGATATACAGTTTTTTACCTTTTTGACCTCGAAAATAAAATTCATGCATGTATTCCCTCTAAAATGGGCTAGGAAGTTGAAATTTGGCATGCAGATTAATTAGGTTTTCAACGTGTGCTTGCCAGGGGGTGTCGATCTTTCAGCCCCATTGCACCCCTCTCCTCATGTCCCTGAAAAAGTGGCGTTTTGGTTAGGTTTTTCTTATTTTTCGAATTTGTTTCACGCTTATCTTTCTTTCAACTTTAACCGGGGGGGGGGGGGGGTGTTAAAATTTGGTATGCAAATTTAGTAGTTGTCCTAAACGTGCTTTTTCAAGGTTTCAGATATTCATTCCAATATCCATCTATATCTCTGATCCCTACCACCACTGAAGAAAAAATATCCCAGTGCGCATTTTATTTTTATTTCAGGAGTAGATAATTTCCATATCTCCTATACTTCAGGAAAATCAAGCCTAAATAATCATGTTTCCTTGCTTTTTTTTATTTTTTCACTTTTTTTGAACTAAAAATTAATATTTTGAGCGAATTTTCTCTGTCATTTTACTCCATAAGAGCAGTAAACCAATGTTCTTTTAAGATTTATATCAGTTTTCTTTTCTGTGATTCTTCAGGTATAAAATAACATTTAGAAAGATCTTTGTCAACATTCTACACCTCAAACGCGGATAATTCATGTTTAATGAATTTATTTTCAGTTTTTCACATTTATTGAGCTGTGAAATGAAACTTCGAATGATTTTTTTCGTGATTTTACACCTTAATTTTTGAGCAGGTTTTTCGTTGTTTTTTTGAGCTTTTACATCTCTATGACTTTTGTTATACAAATAACAATTGATTAATTGTTGATTTATTGTTTCTTTTGTTTTAGGTAAGTGTTCAAAAATTCAAGAAATTATCGAAAATCTGTTGATCACTTTTTATAGGTACAATTTTATTGGGAAAAAATTCGTAAGTCATCACTTATTTTTTTCATCTCATCATAATTTTTTATTTTGGCGTAGGGTTTTTTAGCCTAATTTTCTATATCATATTGTGAATGAAAAGCAGGCTATTACGGTTTTATAACCAACGGCGGATGAAAGCGAGAATATCAACAAAATCGGTTTTGGGATCCTAGAAGACCGTTACGATCATTTTTGGCCATGTCAGATATTTATTTCGATTTTTCTCCACAAAACTATGAATCATTTGCTCAGCTCAATATCGACCAAAATCGATACAATTTGGGGAATGGAGGTGGGTCGATTTTGAGCCAAAATTCAGTCAGGCTCAAATTTGGGGGAGGAGGTGCTGGGAGGCTGAAATCGCAAAAATAGTTTCTTTTTGAGTCAATCGATAGAGAATCCAAAGTTGTACAACGTATCCAAAAATCAGCCTCCTGGGTCAATTCAGAGGGGACATATAAGGGGGATTTCTCCTTTTTGACCTTGAAAAAAAGGCTGTTCCTACCCTATCTCCCTACCAAACTGATCTACGAAATTGAAAATTAGTATGTACTCGTACATTTAAAAGGTGCCTTAGATGTGCTTTTTGGGGGTTTCTACTTTTCAGCCTCATTGCATCCCCTCGCAGCCCCAAAAATATGTTTTTTTGATTTTTTGATTTTGTTCCTCGCATGACTCTTTTCTAAATGGAGCTAGGAAGCTGAAATTAGGTGTTTACATTTGATAGGAGCCCTAGATGAACCTTTATTCTTCAAGGGATATTCACTCGAAATGTAAAAATTTGTATTCAGTGAATGAGTGGGCAATTCGTATATCTTCTTTATATGAGTAATACATTGCGATGCTTCTTTTCCTCCTCTCTTCTAAACTTTTCTTATTTTAAAATTTCATAAAATTTTTGAGAAAGATGCTCCAAAAGTGATTTTAATTTGTGCTAGGTAAAGGGAAAACGTTGTATAAAAGAGACGAAATTTTTTTGACGTTGAAATAAATTAAAATTTCAATTTTAGAAATGATTAAGAAATACGAAGCTATGATTTAAGCGTACAAATTTGATCGACAACTGGTAAAAATTCGTATCTCCCTACTTAGATTGCAAAATATTTCCCCAACAGAAGATATCAAATTCTTAATCAAAAGGTGAATTTTTTACAGCTTGGAAAATGTTTGGAATGCCTTGACGAAGTGAAATTCGTTAGGTAACCGCAAAGCCTAAAATATTTCACCACTTTTTGTCCGTCGCGTCGCATTGGAAAACAATTCGTGTAGGTACCTAAACGTGGATAGAGATACGCGTAAACCTGCCTACGTAATGTATACGAATTCGAGGGGTTTTTAATAGCCTTCGAATTTATAAGCCTATTTGGTGGGTTTTAATTGAAGCCGCTATCTGGATAATTGTTTTATTTATTAATTTCTTTTCAGCCACGACGAACGAAATCTTGCACAATAGGTATAGGTAATACGTATAATGAATTTTAACGAATCGTTGCAGCCCAATGTGAATGCGAATGTGAAAAAGCGTAGGTGTCAAAGTGAAAGCTCAAAAATCTCTTACGAATTTTTCCATTCGGCTCCAAATAGAGAGATAGCGAGTAAAGCTCGAAAAGCTCGACGTTTCTATATGTATATAATGTATAGATTATAAGGAAGTAGATACCCGGTAGGAAAAAAAAAAAAAAAGAAGTGTTAGGAATATGGTTTAAAAACAGGATGCGAGTCATTAATATGAGAGAAATAATACGGTCGAATGGTGGAACTACATCGCTCGCATGGTGGATAATGCTGTACTCGTCGTATATCTCACGCAGGGTGACCTTTTCCTCAACTGTATATCGTATATATACAGAAATGGTTATCAGAACGTTGGCATCTTTCGGGTTGGTAAAATTTAATACATACCGTGTCGTCAGATTGTCTCTTAGGCAGTGTCACACTTCAAAGCGTGATAGCGATAGCCGAGTAGAATTAGAAAAATCGTTTTCCAGCTCGCGATTACGTTGATACGTCCGCGCCCCGTCCCCATCGCCGGTACCTCATCGTGTCTTTTTTTTCTCTCTCTTTTTTCTTCTGCTTCTTCTTCCTTTTAACTCGATGTCGTAAATTAAATTTTAATAGAATTCTCGAGTCTGGCGTTTAAGGCTTCATTAAACCATAGCTCGGGTAAGCTTCGAGTTCGACCTGGTCTGCGTTGTCTATGTGTATTTCTTGAATTTAATACGATGCCTGAAGAAGACGAAGACGAAGACGAAGCGCAGATGATGAAAAAGGAAGGCGAAGGAGAAAGAAAAAAAAAAGGCATCAACGAAGAATAGTATACGTTTTGTGCTGTGCCGGTGAATTTCTTATGCTAGAATTTTTCTTCGTTGCGTATTTGCTACGTATAGTTTACCTCAACGTCTACATATACGTGTACGATTGTACGTGTGTATTCTACAACGAGATGTAATCCTTTTGTAAATCCTAAGGAAATCGTCTCTCTAAATTACTAGCATTAAAACGTCACGTACGCGAGCAAGAAGTGAGTGAACGGTGGAAGGAAAAAAAAAGGCGATGCTAAAACCTTATGTATAGTAATAGTGGTGTAAATTTTACCTACCCCTATTTGTACAAATTGCCATATACTTACTAATGCTTACCTTGTGCTCATTTCGAATTTCTATACGAAAAATGCATCGACTGAATAGTATATATTAAAATTCGGGTCAAAGATTTTCTTTTTCTATATAAAATATACTATTATCTCGTTGCTTAATGTCGGACGAGTGTATATGTTTCTGGGTTCGAATTTAATTTCAAAATGTCGAAGTCGAATATTTTACTAAATCACAAAATTACTACATTAGAAGTTATCGTCGCGTAAACATCACCTCGACGATGATTTTTCGCTTAAGAAATTTTTCATAAAAGAATGTAGCGAAAAATCAAATTGTCGTATTTCGTAAGATGCTAGCTACATAGCTAGGTATAGTACGAGTAGGTACGTCTACGTATATATATATATATATATACTACGATGAAATTATATAAGACGAAATGAATATCCTGATTTATTACGAGTTTTTATTTTCATTTTTCTTTTCGCTTAGTTACGGTAATTTTTTATTTCCTCGTTTTGTATCGTCTTGAAAGTATTTTTCTCTGGGGTTTTGTTTTTGTGTTTATTATTCATTTTTTTTCCTTTTCGTGTTTTCTTCTTTGTATAGTTTTCTTTTTTTTCTTCTTCTTTTTTGAATATTCGCTTTTTTTTTCTCTACTTCTTCTTACATTTAGTGTAATGACGATGCTATATACGAAGGGAATTTATAAAGATTTAAAGGTGTTCATTAATATCACTCGTTTCTTTTTACTTATTTCTCTCGCTGTTCATTTCGTCGTGAAAATAATGACAATCGAGGTGAACTAAAAACATGACATATTTCAAATGAAGACCTCTGCGAGAGTGCGAGACCGTACTGACGCTGATATAAAAATAAAAATGGTCGCTAAAAGTATCGAAATTATACCAGACTCGAAGAATTAATTACTCGCTCTAAGCCTATTTTTTTTTTATCTCGCGATAAAAAGCTAAAACCAAATGAAATGTCAGAAACACCACAGAGTAATTTAAGAGTATCGTTTTCACGAAGTGTTTTCATTTTCTTGGTTCAATTTTCGAGATTTTTGTATTTTTAAGGAATAGTGTTGTTGTTGTTGGGTTTTTTGAATTATTTTTTCATCTCTACTTCATTATTTTAATATTATCTTCGCAGAAATTTTCGTCGTCCTTTTAATGATATCAACAGCAGTTTTCTATGGGTAAATTTACAAAGTGAAAAAAATTTTTCCCTTTTTTTTTTCTCTGAATGAATGGAAGATAAAATTTGACGAATAATTAGATCAATATGGCTAAAAAATAAAATTAGTATCTAATTAAAAATTTAAAAAATCTCGAGTTAGTCATGAATTAAATTGTATGAAAAAAAAATTAGGATCCAACTTAAATAGGTCTTAATTCATGGAATCTGGCGAAATGTTAACTTTGATGTTGGTCATATTGTCCTCGGAAAAGAAGGGAAGAGGAGGAATTACTCCCTTCCAAAGATGGGTTCAACGTGTTATCTGTAGGATGTCCCGTGGGAACTTGACAAGGAGTTGATTTCCCACCTTTCTGGACCATTTCGAAAATATTAGAGAAATTAATATATGCTTTGTAGTTAACAGTTTGTCAAGATTATTTTATAATAAGTTTTGAGCGCCAAATGAAGAAACACTACCTTTTACTTGATCTGCCCACAAAAACTTATTCTTCAAGAACAAACTCTAGAAAATCCCTTTGGTGGCGAGAAGAATTTACAAAGGCAGTGTAAAGAGTGGTAAGAAGTTTTTTTGAAGGCAGAATAAGTGTAATGTAATCTGAAAAGAGAAAATAAAAGAAGAAAAGAACTTACATCAAGAAGTTAATTATTTATTGATTTATATAAAACAAAATACGACTAAAATGGTGTTTATCAGCACCTAAAATCACATTTAGCAACATGGTAGCAGAACGTGGTTACAGTCCACAGATATCTGAGTTATGGGCCCAAAGGTCTGTGGATCATAACCACGTTCTGCTATCATGTCGCTAAATGTGATTTTAAATGCTGAAAAACACCGTTTTAGTAGTATTTTGTGTTCTATAAAATCAATAAATAATCAACTTCTTGTTGTAAGTTTGCTTCTTCTTTTATTTTCCCTCCCTTTTCAGGTCTACATTTAGCCTGCCTTCAAAAAACTTTTATAACACCCTTTACACTACTTTTGTAAATTCTCCTCACCAACACAATCTCATTACTTAAAAAGTTCAAAAATATTCGAAATTCGTTGTTTTACTTTTTTTTTGTCCAAATGGTTTTGTGCATTTACTTTAAAAACGTGAACCAATTTTTTTCCCAAATTAAGGTTTTATTGTTCTGCAATATTTGCTCATTTTTAAAAGGGGACCGAAAGATTACGGGCAATATTTAAAATTATGCAATTTTTCATGTTTTACATAAATATAAAAATATATACTTGATACTTTTGTTTACTTGGGCTCAACTATAGAGGCCAATTGTAATCAGTCACATGTAATCTAAAGATAGTATCCAAGGAGACAAAGAAAAGGCTGATAGGAGCCCTTGCATTTCCTGTTTTTTTTTTTTTTGTATGCGGCAGAAATGTGGACATTGAAGGCAGATGAAAAAATAAGAACACGTTTGAGATGTGGGGGCTGGAGAAGAATGCTGGAGATCCCATGGACAGCGCGAAGGATAAACAAGTCAATTGTAAAAGAATCGGAGGAGCCAGCAAGACCGAAGGGACATTCTCTTCGGCAAAGTACCTGGTTCAAGAAGGCAAAGAAGATCTCCTACTAGGTGGGCCGACGCAATAAAAGTGCGAATGGGATTATTCACTGTTGCAGTGAAGAAGGTGCAAGGCAATGCAGTAGACGCACTTTGTTAGCAGCAGTACAGTCGTAACGATTGTTACCTCTTGTTGAAATTCTAAAAGGTCACTGCAGGGGTAAAGACAAAATACAAACCCGAACGGTTTACCACGTCTAAATTTTTTGGAGTTTTAATCCCCTCTTCTTTTCAATTTGGACGAAGAATAATTGTAAAAACTGAGACTAGAATTTTCAAAAACCTATACTCTGATATCCATGTGAAAATTTTGAATTTTAGATTTCATAACATCTCCCCACACCCCACCATCTTCCCACTTTTCTTCTTCCCAGTAAATCTGAAATAAAAACCGCAAAATTTATTGCCCTTTAGAAATGACCGTTGCGAGCACGAATTCATAAAGACCACCCCAACCCCCTTACCCACTAGTAAAGTTGTAATTGATAAATTTGCTTCGAAAAAGACAGGTTTAAGAGAAATGAAGAATTATGCCGATGAAACAATGCACGTAATTTGAAATCAGGGGGCGTATATCAGTAAGGGAATCAGGGGAAACACTGGAGTAATCTCCTTTCTTGTACGCTAAATTTGCACTTGAAGATGAATGGGTCAACCTTTCGGATAAATTGTGTCTAATCGTCAGTTGATGTTACTTATCTGTCGAAGTTAAATATTCGTAGAAGTTCAATTTGTCTATTTTGAAAATTCAAGGAGCAGAGTTATAACTGATTCGATGATCACCACCTTTCCACGTTGCCTTTTTTAAATGTACCATCAGATGTGAAAATTTATAGTGTGACAATCAATTACTTATGCGGAATCAATTTTTTTTACTTTATTAATTCTGGAAACCTCACTAAACTAACATTTGATGGTACAAATATTAAAGGATTGCTGGTTAAAATTTTGATAAAATTCAATAATTTTGTACGTCGAAAAATGTCTTACGAAGTATTGAAAGAAGAAAGAACCATCATCAAGTTTCTTGTTAAATCCGACAAACCAGGTAATGAAATTTTATCAAATCTCGAGAATGTTTTTAAAAATGATGCCATGAAAAAAACATCAGTTTATATGTGGATTAAAGGTTTCAAACAAGGCAGGGAAGGTGTGGATGACGACGAAGGACGAGGACGTCATGTTGAAATTCGAACGCCTTCAAATGTCGAACGTGTGCGAAAAATGCTTAATTCTGATCGTCGATTGTCCACTAGAGACCTCTCAGATATCTTGAATGTCAATCGTGAAACCATTCATTTGATGTGATGATTTGCATTTGCAAAAACTTTGTGCAAAGCTTGTCCCAAAAACCTTTCTGTTGAACAGAAACAACGTCGCGTTGATGTTTGTCAGGCTTGGTTAGATTCAATCGATTCTAAAAATATTTTAGATCGGTTTATCACGTGTGATGAGTCTTGGGTATTCGAATATGACCCAGAAACCAAACGTCAAAGTATGCAGTGGATTGGAGAAGGAGAGCCCAGACCCAAAAAAGTGCGAATGTCGAAAAGCTAGGTGAAGACAATATTGATGGTATTTTTTAACTGTTTAAGGCATTGCTCGTAAAGAATTTATCCCCCAAATACCTCGCCATCCTCAAAAGGCTTAGAAAACTGATATGCAGAGTAAGACCCGAATTACGAAGAAACAATTTGTGGATTTTTCATCAGGACAATACACCTGTTCGTACAGCTCATAAAATTCGTGATTTTTTTTTCCTAAAACAGTACGAATCTAATGGAACATCCCCCTACTCACCAGATCTCGCTCCGTGTCTTTTTCCTTTTTCCTACTTTGAAAAATTCTTTGAAAGGATATATACCAAATCGAAATGTGCATTCAAGCTTGAGGGGACTACTTTGAGGGTGATAAACTTTGTAACTAATAATATTTGTAACTTTTTGTACACCTCGTACTTACCAAATTAAATTCTTTCTTATTTTATTCACCTACTCTGATACAATATATTATTCCGAGTAAAAAAAAAACAAAACGAAAATATACTATCGAAGAGTGAGAGATGTTGATTAAATTTTTAACATTTTTGTAATCAAGCCTTATTCTCCGAATGCCAGTGCCATTGACATAGTTAGAAAAATAAGAGATAAATATTCTGCGTATAATTTTGACGCTGGTAAAATTTCAATCTCGACGGATTTTTTTTTTTTTTCACTTTTTTTTCTTTTTTTTTTTTTTGTCTTTGGGCGGAAATAATGCGAGAATCGAGGGTAAAAATACGTATAAAATGGAAAATAATCCGACGGCCTGTGGCAGTGCGGTTTATAGAGACACAATTAATATATATAAAATATAAATCAGTCGCTAGATACCGAGGTAATCACTTGGACGTGTTGAACGCGTCTCGTTTTCGCCTTTTTCTCGATGACATTTTGACATTTTCTAATTTGTTTTTATTACGACAATGTCAACAAGGAAAAAAGCGCTTCAACGATGGCGTCAAATTGATCTATCTAATGAATCTTAATACGGTCTTTTTTTTTTCTCACCCCATCCTACAGCCTGGCTTTCTCTATCTCGTATACTAAATTAAGGTACCTGGGCCAACCCAACTCTACCCTGATATAGTATTACGATAAATGATTATAAATGAATTTAAATTTAAGTACACATCGTAGGGTGGCGTATAAAATATATAGGCTCTGCCTGATGAAATTTCATACTCGATTAATATAAAGGGTGACGTTTTGATGTTAAGATCTCGGATGTATAGGTAAGGTATATGCTCGTGTATATATAGATATATAATTGGTTTGATATTTTTGGTAAATACTTAAAATATCGGTTAGAATAACGTGTGTTACATGTAAATTGAAACATTTACAGTTATCAATTCATTTCCATATAACGAGTAGGTATATGGAAACTGGAAGCTACCTATGTTATCAATTACTGTCTGCGTCCTTCTTCTGTGCCTTTCTTCTTTTCTCTCTCTGACTCTCTCTCTCTCTCTTTCTCTGTGTCACACACACAAGCACACGTCTATGACGAGAGATGATACTTTTATGTAGTCTTCCGTTGTACATTATTCTAGAAGACTTGACATCACGAGTCAACTTCGCCTGTCATTTGTTCAGCGACAGAGAAATGAATTATGCTCACACAGTGAATCCTAAACATGGTGACATTTTGTTTACTTTACTCTTTATCTCGTCCCGTGTATAAATTCTGAATAATAAAAACTGACGTGTATGTGTAGTACTACGCGCACGTTATATAGCTGTAGTAGGTTAGGTAGGTAGGTAGGTAGCTCTAAGTACGTGTGTGTGTGTACGTGGTAGGCCTTATTTAACGATATAAAAGCTACCTGCCGCGACATGCGACGCGACGCGACGCCTCGCTCTCCTGCCTTATACGTCTTACGTAGGCAGTAGGTACTACTATATCAGGTATATACCATGTGATTTTCAGCAAATCGTATTTTTCAACGGTGCCTCGTTCGTGAGCGATGCGAATTAGGGTAAATTTTGAAAAGATTTATGACTGAGCCGAAATCGTCTCGTCTTAATTGTATGTACCTACCTACCTGCCTCACCTTTCGTAGTACGTACCAAGAGTAGGGAGCTAGATACGCGGAGGACTACAGCTTACGGAGGCCGAAGTAGGTAGCTAGGTACCTAATTCTCGTTCTTTTTCGCAAATTATGCCAACTAAGCGAGTTTTTATATCGGCTGTTCGCTCGAGCGAGCGGCTCGCGTTAATCACGACGTGAAAAATATCAGTTCCTTAAATCATTCGACGACGCGTGGTTTTTGTCAAAAATCCACATCCGGACCGGACGTATCGTGTGGAATCGAATAAACGAATTTTACGAATTGTAATAGATTATTTCCTCGAGATTAGTTCCACTGAATTATGAGCCCTAGTTTTTTTTTCCTTTTTTCTTTCACCTTTGGTTTTTTCTTTTTTCTTTCTGGGAAAAGAAGCACGTCGTTGAAGGAGTTGAAAGTGTACCATTTTAGCATCTTATATTACTTTTTGTAATCGTTGTTATGGAATGTTTAATAGTTCGTGTTGGGAGTCCGAAGGTGATTTTAAAGAAACCAGGGTGGAGGGAAATTGGAGTTTATCTTGACGAATTGGACTGACAATTTTATGAATAAAAATCTGTATGAAACGATCAGGTAGCCCCGGAATCGAAAAATCTGATAGATGTGAAGTAAAGTACCGTTTGCTGATCAAAACCAATTGTAGATGGAATCCACATAGGGAATAGGTAAATGGAGATGATGACTAAAAATTTCATACCGTATAATTTCAGTCAAGCTACCCGATGGATGTATTTGATATTTGGCTTTTCTTACATTAAGCAGCTAAAAAATATCATTTATGATTTTTTTAGCTTGAATTTCTATGTCATATTGTCAATGAAAACCAGGCTATTACAGTCTATCGACCAACGGCGATTGAGGGGGCGGATGCCAACAAAATCCGTTCAGAGTCCTAGAAGACCATTGAGATAATTTTTTGTCATGTTAGATATTTATTTTTATTTTTATTTGCTCTTGAACATTAAAATCATTTACTCTGCTCGATACTGACCAAAATCGCTCCAATTCGATCAATCAGCTCAGTTTGGAGGCGAAATAGATATTCATGGGTGGGGATGACCTCGGTTCAAAATTTAGTTTTGCCTCATTTTTTGGAAGGGGTGCTGTGAGGGGTCAAAAACACAAAAATTTTTCCATTTTGAGTAAATCATTGGAGAATCCAAAGTTGCATAACATATCCAAAAATCAACCTCATAGGTCAATTAGGAGGTGAGATATGAGGGGTTTTCCCCTTTTAGGCCTTGAAGAAGGGCTGTTCCTCCCTTACCTTGCATTTGTTATGTACAGACAGCAGGGGCTCTACATGTGCCTTTTGGAGGTCCCAACTTTTCAGTTCCATTGCAGCCGCTCATAGTCTCAAATAAGTGGTTTTTTGGTTGGTTTTTCCTATTTTTTGGGTTTGTTCCTCGCATAACTCTTCTTCAAATTTAGCTAGGAAGCGGAAATTAGGTGTGTACATTTTTAGCTAATATCACGTACTGAAATTAAGCGAATGCGAGAAATTATTTCTCACACTATCCATCGTGATGTCAAAACCTTATCGTTTCATGTGGAATTCGCTTGGAGATTTGGTTGTTTTTTGCGCCTTTGAGGTGATAAAATGACAGTTTCTTTTAATTTTTTTTATATTTTTAAGGGTATTAAATTACATTTTGATTTTTTTATCAACTGCACACCTTCTAAATACGTATTTTGAATATTTTTTCCGTTCGTTGGCGAATTCTTGAAGTATAAAATAGTCCTTTTGAAGTGTGATTTTTATCCTACAAAAATTTCAAGAACAGCGAAAAAATCTTAAAGGCATCAATTTCTGAAAAAATAAGTTGTTGGTGTTGAAAAAAAGGTGAAACATGAAAAACAGTCTTCAAAAAATGTGTGAAATGATGAATAAATCATTTGAAGCAGAGACGTAGCGGATTTGATATTTTTGAACGAGGACGAACCTTGGGTCAAAATGCAGTAATGTTCAAATTCGGAGAAGGGGTGCTGTGGGGCATAAATGGAAAAAATTACAATTCTTTAAACCTGTCAATGCAGAGTCAAAAGTTGTATAACATATTCAAAAATAAGCTTCCCAGGTGAATTAGGAGGTGCAATTGGGGGGAGGGGCGTTGGTTCTCCTTAGTAACCTTAAAAAAGGGTGTTCTACGTATGCCCTCTCTCAAAATTGTGCCAGGAGGGTAAAATTTGGCTCGTAGGTTTAGTAGAGATCCTGAGTGTGCCTTTTGGCGGTTTCAATCTTTCAGTCTCCTTGCACCTCTTCACAGCCCCGATAAAAGTGATTTGGGGGGGTCTTAGTTTTTGAATTTGTCCCACGCAAATCTCACCTACAAGTTGAGCTAGGAGGTTGAAATTTGGCATATGTACGTATTTTGTAATTGTCCTAAATGTGCCTTTTCGGGGTTTCTGATATTCATTCCAATATCCACCTTTACCCCTACGACTATTGAAGAAAACAATATCTCAATTTGCATCATTTTTTTATTCCATGCATGGATAATTCGCATATCTCCTTTACTTTAGGAAAATCAGGCTCAAAAAGCTCCGCATTACGATGTTTTTCCTTTATTATTTTTACCCTTTTTTTGAACTGTAAATCAATGTTTTGAGTGATTTTTTTTCAGTCTTTTTACACCTGAAGAGTAACAAGCCAATGCTATTTTGAGATTTTCATCAGTTTTTTCGTTTTTAGTCTAACTTTTTATGTAATATTGTTAATGAAAACCAGACGGATGAGGGAGGCATATCAACAAGATCCGTTTTAGGGTTCTAGAAGACCATTAAGACAATTTTTTAACCATGTCGATATTTATTATTTTTTTATTTTTTATTTTTTTTTTCGAAAATTAAAATTACTTACTTCGCTCGATATGGACCAAAATCGCTGCAATTCGGTCAGTCGGCTCAGTTAGGCGGCGGATTAGATGTATACGAGTGTGGATGAACTTGGGTCAAAATTCACTTATGCCCCATTTTGGGGGAGGGGGTGCTGAGGGGTCAAAAATGCAAAAATTGCCCCTTTTTAAGCCAATTAATAGGAAACCAAAAGTTTTATAACATAACCAAAAATAAATCTCCTAAGTCAATTTGGTGGGAAGATATGGGGGGTTCTCCATTTTTGACCCTGAAAAAGGGCTGTTCCTCCACTATCGCCCCACCAAATTGAGCTAGGAAGTTGAAATTTGATATGTACATTTAGTTGGGGTCCTAGATGTGCCTTTTGGGAGTTTCGACTCTTTAGCCCCATTGAACCCTTCCTACCCGTAATGTTGATTAGGAAAAAAGCATCGAAGAGCTGCTTTTTTTTTGTTGTGTTTTCACGTCTGTATGATTTTTGTTATACGAATAACAATCGATTAATTGCTGACTTATTGTTTCTTTTGTTTTAGGTAAGTGTTCAAAAATTCAAGAAATTATTGATGTTTTATTGACCATTTTTCATAGATACAATTTTAATGGAAAAAATACGTAAGTTATTATTTATGGTTTCCATCTCATCATAATTTATAATTTCTCATCATACATATTCGATTTAGCGCAGCGTTTTTTTTTTTTTTTATTGTTTCGTGCATGAAATGTTCACTGGGAAAGTAAAAATTTGTATTCAGAGGTTGTTAGCATGCTTTGTTCTTCTCCCTTTTCATGTACAAAATTCGAAGCATACGTGTTTATTTATGAATTTCCTAATAACGAATGTATTATTATAAAAACTGAGCTTTTCACTATAGTTCAGATTACTCCGATTGTTCGATGAAAAAAATTTGAATTAAAATATCTATACAATCCATTCCCCTTGTAACATTTTACTCTCATAATTTCAACTCGCTATGAATTTTTTTATTCGCTCCATAACTTTAGGCGAATATCACCAGTCACCTGCATTTGTATTTTGTACTTGTGTCCAGTTTGGTAATACTTTTCGTTGATTTTATTTTGAAACGTTTTAGATAAACTTGCCGAAACGGACATCGAAATGATATACGTCAATATGTGCTATGGCGGTTTTCCAAAATAATCTAGTTTTCTGAAGCATATAATAAAGCCTATGCGAGCGATACGCGCAATATTTCGTAAATCTCTCAAGCTGTATACGAGATTTATGCAAATGGAAAAAAATCTGGTATCTTACATTCACCGTGAACCTTAAAAGGTAGATTACCGTTGAAAAAAAAGGAAAATTCCTTATACCTTCGAGGTGAGTCTGTGCCTACTTACACATAAGGGAAAAACTTACAAACCGAATTTGCTGACCATACGGTAGGTCGTAGGTAGAACAAAACGTGTAGGTACAATTTTGTAGACATACGTAAAACGGAATACGAGTAAAAAATTGATTTTAAAGAATAAAGAAAAAGAATACTGAATTGTATTCTCAACGGGGCTTATAACGGACAGTTTAGATAACAGTTCAATATGGAAATAAGTTCCCTTAAAAACTTGCTGAATTAATATGAAATTCAATTCCAGATTTTACACTCGAATGATATAGAAGAAAAAATCGCACCGAGCGAGAGGTATTTTTTTCCCTCTTTCTTTCCTTGCTTTTCTCTTGTACTCGAGATTACCATAAGAATTACTGAAATTTTTCCCAAGTGCTTTTACAAATATTAAATTTTTATTCGACTTGTGTTTATCGAATCATTCAAAATAAACTAGATAAAAGAAAGATTAATGAAGATGGTAATGATAGATTGGTATTAATTTGTTTCCTGCTTTTTCCCCTTGGGCCCTTTTCGCGGATTTTCTTTCTTTTGATGGAAACTTTATTGAGTTTTTCGTCGCCTTCGGTCTCTGTGCGAGTCTGCTGATGTAATTAATTGTTCCTTTTTTGCGTGGTGGTGTCCATCGTCTATCTAATGATTTTATTGACGATGTTTTGTTGTTTTCGTATAAATATATACCAGCGTAATGTTTATATATGGTATTTTTAGCAACTATTTGTAGTATGAGTTACGTAAAATAAACCACAAAAGGGTTAATTGGAAAGAAGTTTTTGTTTTGCGTGTTTAGTTTAGTCCACTCGTGCCGAGTAAACACATTCGATACGATGGGTATTTTTAAAACTCGATGTAGGATTTGTTTTTCATGTTTGCATCATCGAGATAATTCCTCGCACAAGTAATTGTTCATCGGATCGGGTCTGATTACAAGTATATAATCTATTAATCGGTTATCGATACGATTTTTAGAGTTCGAAAAGGGTTGTTTTAGAAATAGCGTTTTTTTGGTGTACCTTTGTCGTCCTTAGGTGTGTGTGTGAATGTATTTAAAAACAAGAAGAAAAAAATTTGTAAGTACCATTTCCACGATTTACTGTTACGCGAAGAAGAATAGAGAATAGAAATTATTGTGGTGATACCTTCTAATGAGTGTTATTTAATTTGAAACACCGAGCTGGACCTTTTTCGTAATTACCAAGGTAATTAACGAAATCGTATATTGTGGTTTTTCAAAAATGGAAAGCGATGTTTTGTTATTTGTTCAACATCACATCACCATCACCTTCATTAACCAATGAAATGAACTGAAAATACAGATTTAGTTAGGCTAAGGTCGACTAAGAGGATCATTCTTCTTAGTTTGGAGCATATTTGTTCTCTCACCCTATCGTATTGTTCCACTTGCTCATTTTAAAAACGTATACGTTACAATCGAAGAAGGAGCAAGTGTGTTTGGGTAAGCAGAATTACGATTATTTTTATGAATTTGTTATGGATCATTTTGGAGTAATCAAGCCTGCAGATTTTTACAATATTGTCTTCTAAAATTTTCAGCTTTTAGTGCAAGCAAACCCGATGATGTTAACCTTATCGAATGGTTTCAATTTTTATACATTGGTGGAAAACTAAAAATTTTAATTCGCTTAACAATTTCAGTGTCCTTTAGAATAACCGAATGTTTTTTTTTTTTTTTTTTTTTTTTTTTTTTTGTAAATCTTTAAATGAAGATAGGGAGCGAAGTCACGATAAATGCCTAACGACCTCAAAACAACGTGGTAGAAATTTCAGCCTATTAACTAATTTTCTCAAGTTGCAAAACTACCTACTTAAAATTCAGAAATTTTCATAAATCGAAAGAAATATTTTTTCGAAGACATTTACCTAAAATAAAATTATAATACTTATAAGTCAATGTTTGAAATGATCATTGATGGTTAATTTCCACCATTTTTCCTCTCCTCCCCCAACATGGTTTCCAGAATTTAAAAAAATGGCATGTTTTGCATTTCTTTTTTGTGACTTTTTGAAATATTAGCGTGAATGTTATACAGTCGAGCCAATGATTCAATTCGACTTATAGCGTGTTGTTTTTTTTTTTTACCAAGGTTCTTACGCATATTTTTTTTCGAGGTCGGTTTTCGCAGTTTTCCCTCTATTATAGAGGTCCTCAATAAATATTTAGGCGTATGAAATACACTATCGAGAGTTAAGAAAGACGTTAAAATGAAAAGTTGCTTTTCTGGGTCAAGGTGTCCAGTAAAGCGTTTCAATTTCAAGTTTTCTTTTCAAATGTTGAAGAGGATAGTGAAAAAAAGGTAGAGATTGACGTCAAATGGACATGGTAAAAACTTGGGGTTTCTAACTTGACCCTTACCCTTCTTCTGTTAGTTTAAAATTTCAGAATTGGGGGAATTGACTTCGGAGACTGATTTTTGGTTGATATACAACTTTTAGTTTTCTATTAATTGGTCTGAAAAAGGACAATTTTTGCGTTCTTAGCCGCTCAGCACCCCCCCCCCCTCCCCAAAATAGGGCAAAACTGAATTTTGACCCAGGATCATCCCCTTTCAAATATATCTAATTCGCTGCCAAACTGAGTCGACTGACCATTTAGAAGTGATTTTGGTCGGTATCGAGCGAAGTAAATGATTTTAATGTTAGGGGAAAAAATGAATATCTGACATGGCTAAAAATTGTCTTAATAGCCTTCTAGAACCCCAAAAAGGATTTTGTTGATATTCCTCCCTAATCTGCCGTTAGTCAATAGCCTGCAATAGCTTGATTTTCATCCACAATGTATAACATAGAAAATTGGGCTGAAGATGTAAAATTTGATCCGCTCTTGAGTTCATAGCTAGTTCACCAAAGAAAGACTTGCTATCAGAATTTTCTCCTCATACGTCGAAAAATTGAAAAAAAAAGAACATGTCTTCAAAATGGAACTTTTTCGTAAAAGGAGAACTTTCTTTTTTTTACTTTTTCATCAAGTTGGTAGAAATCTTATTTTAGACAAAAATGGATGGTTTTTAAGGTGGAAAAGTGGAGAGGGGCGAAAAAGATCTGATTGAATAGCCATAACCATGGATCAAAATTTGGTCATGTCCATAAATTTAAAATGCTCGAAGAGTGATGAAAATCTTTGAAAATATTTGGTGACTGTTCGAAATGACTTTTGCATCAGTTTATCCAATTTAAAATAATAATGTCTGCATATTTTCAACAATGTGAAAAACTGTAAGAAATTTTTTTTCCAGAGATCAAAATCTGTTTTATTTCAATTTTTTTCAAAATTTCGATGTAGCTGTTTTTTGAAAACACTTTCATACTCATTTCGAATGAAATTTTCCACAATTTCTCCAAACTGTAAAATAATTTTATAATTACAAACATATTTTAAATTATTTGTAAAATGGTCTGTTCGATTACTGCAGCGTACAAAGGCTAGAAAAGAAAGCAAGCAAATTTCTCAACGATTTTATGTTTCAAACATATTGCAAGACGAAAAGAAAAAATTGCCTCTTTGTTAATGTTGCATTGCATATTTCATTACTTGGAAAGGTCAAAAAAGGCACTAGCAACATTATTCCGAAAAATCGGCCCAGTTGCTGTAAATATTGAATTATTTTAGTTTTAACTTTGCCACTGCTGGCATTTTCGTGCCGTTAGCTTTTCTAATTTGAGTGAGTGTATACGTTTACGTAATATGCTTGCGTATTTTTCAAAAAATGAAGAAAAAATTATTATATTTCCAACTTCTGTCAAAATAATTTACAAAAAAATTGACGTACGTTTTTATCGAGGAATTTTTTTTTCCATCTTTTATGTCGACGGTATAATGTATCTCTACATCCTCCTCTCGCTCTGGCTGCTTTCATCGCTTAACAAATTCCAACGTACAATTCGATGGTAAATTGTATTTTCTTCGATTGGTATTCATTACACGTCCAAATATACACGTAAAAAATTTTTATATCTAGTGATATAATAATGCAATTCGGCGTCGATAATTTACTGTAAATTCGTTTTTTTTTTCTGCTGCGGTGTCGTATTCCATATACATTATATATATATATATATCTATGTATACTCCAGCTATACAGAAGCACAAGCGATGGCGATATCGACAACAGCAGCAGCAGACACCAAAAGCAGAAGGTTTTCATTTTATGAATAAATTTTCCAATAATAATGGAAACGTGGCATGATGTAATACGACGATAGTGATATTATTACCAATTTAGTATATCGATTCGTTTAGAGACCACATGCAGTGTTTGTGTGTGTGTCTGTGTGCTCACAGCATAATAAACAGTCTGCCTTTCTCGTCGAATAAGTTGCTCAATCGAACGCCTAAATTGAAAAGGTTGTTATTATGTAGGCAGCTGAATAGGCAACTTATTAAACGTTACTACGAAATATTCGACCGATTCGCGTAGGCTGCGGGATCTAGCCGGGGTAATCGTCTATGTATCAAAGCTTAACTTGGTTTATCTGTGTGAATTGTACTGTACGCACATCCGAAAGAGGCCTTTACGAGTACGAGTACGAGAACGAAAACAAGTTGCGATTTTTAATTCCTTAATGCTTGACAAATTTTCACATCTTATCCATTTGGTTGATCAATGTCGAGTAATACGATAGCGAAAATTAACATCCATCATTTTGGTGAAATTCTCTTTCTCTCTCAATCTCTTGTATAGGTTACAGCGAGTACACTAGCATATTTGTACCGTACGTAGACGTACACAGAGATGAGTTATACGCGTACAATTTTGTAGGAAAAAAAAAAAAAAAGAAAAAATGTGAAGAAGAACGAGGATTTAGCTTTAGGCGTCACGAACCGACACTTATATTACTATGAAAAAATGAACTGACATAATAACTCGGGATGGTGTTTCATCTCCGACGATGAAAGCAACAAATGAAAGAAAAAAAAAAGTTTCTAGAATTTCTTTATGATTTCTACGAACGAAATAGAGGTTTTTTTTTCTTCCTATTTTTGTATTTCGCGTTCGCGTTACGTCTCTTGTACGTATAATTCTATGTTAAAAATGTAACATTTTACCCTGAAAGTTTTACAGTTTTATATTTGAAATGGCGAATTCACTTTAAGGAAGGGTTGAAAAATGAAATAAAATTATTTACTAGGCCGGAAACATGACCAGATGGTGGTGGAATTCGCACATGTTTCAAGACCATTACGAGTGAAGTTTAGCTACCTTATATCGTAGCGATGAAAAAAATTCGAATAATGTCGGCTTCTTTTTATGTGTGTAAGGTACATATTTGACATGTTGTTGTAGGCGTCGTCATTGTCACTGGTATCGGACACGTCGACTTGAATTTTTCATCTAGTCGAGTCTTCTAGACGAAAGACAACGCGAGACCGATAGGTTTTTTAAAAATTCATTGTGTTCATGATTTCAATTAATTGATCAGAATCGTGAAAGTAGGTCAGTGCTGACATAATTATTACCGTCGACGACGCGACCTAGAGACATACTCGTTTTTCGTCTAGTGGTCTTCAAAGTTACGGAAAATAGTACATAGTTGGAGGGTTTTATGCTTCCGATGCACTTTTAACCGAGGGTATTATTTCGCTCCTCTTATTAGTAGAATTTTTTTTAGCATTTTTATAGGAAAATAAACAAAAATTGAGTTAGGTATTTCGCAAATCGAATTAATTTTATTATATTTCTACAATCCATGTTAATGGAGGACTGTCGAGTTTTTTTTTTTTTTTTTTTTTTTTTTATCAAATAACGTGATTTTATCAGAATTATGGCTGATCAAATGGATCTGCCTGGAAAACATTGAGATCTTAGAAAGTGAATAATTGAAAAAAAAAGGCTACAATTGTCCATTCTTGCAATAAATAATAACAATCGTGAAAACATAGTGGAAATTCAAGGCGCAACATTTGACTTAAATTTCATGCAGACGAGTGACATTGAAATTTTGTCGATGCATTTTTGTTTCGCTTGCAATAGCTTGTTCATTTTTAATGAGCTTACCAGAGGTTAAAAGTTTAACCCTTATTACGCAGTTCATTGAGCCCTTGGCGAATCGTGGTTGAAAGTGTGAATAATATAACCAGGTTAGGCACAGTCTAGTTTTTTATTAAGATTATTTATTTAAAATGTAAGTATAAGTGAAATATATGAATAAATTTCATAAAATTGAAAGTTATCTATTTTGGTATCACTGTTTTTTTCTTTGTTTCTTTTTTTTTTTTTCGTTTTAGAGGTGCATTCTCACGCGATTCAACTGCAATGGGTATGAAATGTCTAAACGTGTGGTAATTAGATGCAATCGAAGATGAAAATATTTATGCGTCTACAGGGTATTTAACAAATTAGTGAAAGTAGTGAAAAAGTAGTGAATTCAGTCAAAAGAACATAGCTGGGTAAAAGGGGGGTGAATCAGCCTTTGACTGGTATTTTCAAACTATTTAGTGGAAGTTGATCCTTATGGTCTGAAAACTCGCTGGTAAAAATTTTTCCCTCACTCCCCCCTTCCGCACTCCTAAACACTGATATCGCCCTAAATTTGTTTGTGATACGAATTTAGCTTATAAATTTTTATATTCTACAATTCTTGACCGAATTTTTTTAAACTTGAAGGAATGATGAACTATATCCAGGTTCATCCATGGAAATTTTTTCAACTTTTTTGACATGGCTATGTCTTAAGGTGGGGGGGGGGGTTGTTTTGTGAGGATGTTACGTTTTGATGTAACGTTTTTGATTTGAAATTTTTGATTGAAAACTCGTGATGAAAGATGATTGTAAATTATTTTTGCTCTTTATGTTGGAATGCTGTTTTTAAAAAATTAAAAAAAAAAAAAAACAAAAAATTTTTCTAAAAATGATGACTTTTGTACTTAACGTTAAAATGTTGATCTGGATGCCTAATTAGGAAAATTGAAAAGTGAAAAAAAATTGACTAGAGGTACTAGAGTATATTAAAAGTGGGCTCTGTTAAAAAAATTATAGAATAAAAAAATTTTAATTATGTAAAATAAAAAAATTTATTTTGTAAAATTGAAAATTCGAATCATGAAATCTGTTTTAAAAAAATTATAAAATATAAAAATAATAAAATTTAAATTTTATAAAATATAAAAATAATAAAATTTAAATTTTATAAAATAAAAAAAATTTTTGTCGTAAAATTGGAAATTTTAATTATGAAATCCGTGTATGAGAAAAAGTTATAAAATATAAAAATTTTCAATTTATAAAATTAAATTATAAAATTCACGAAAAATTATCGTATGAAATATAAAAATCGGGATAATTTGACTCGGTGAACACGAATTTGAGATAAGTTTTTTCGTGCGAATGCTTTGAACTTTATAATCGCCCAACGATATTTTTGAAAAAAAAAATTATCCAAGATCATAAAAATGAATAAGTTTGAGTAAAACTGGCCACATAGGTCCAATAGAACATATTCTAAGCGACAAAAATATTAGAGTGAAACTGACCATTTTAAATTGTCAAATATGTTATAGATATGGGTCTACTGCATAATATATTTTTTTTCGTTGTTCCAGGTCTGAAACAACATGAATATTAGATTTAGAAATTTAGAAATTTGTTTACTCGTTTCAATGATGTTAATACGAATCCTCTCTCTTTAGCACATAGATCTGAAGATATAGTCAGTTTAATTTAAAGGAAAATATCGCGAAAGAAAATTCGTGTAAGTAGTTTGAGACAAATAAAAAATTTTAAAGTTTTAAAAATTTATACCTGACATTTATGAAGATATCACAGATCTTTCTTTTTTTAATATAATTTACAACCGGTTTGAACTCATATCCGTCTTCCTTCAATGCTAATTTCAGTCAAACATACATGCGTGGACTGGGTATGTGTTGCATTGGTACTAGTTGCAGGAGCTTCCCATTGAAATGGAACACCCTGTATACTAATTAAATTTCGGCTCTTTAGCTCACCTAGAGAGAAGCTAAGTGCAGTATGAACTCAAAAATGCTCCCCTTTCTCCCTACCAAAAAACTGCTTTCATCCCCACTTTTTTGTCATAGAACTGAAAATTTTAATTATTCAGAAAACCATCTGAGGTACTTGTGTAATTTCCATGTCAAATCTCAACTTTTTTAAACAATGGTAAAATATGAGCCCTGATCAAGGCCCCAAGTTTGCAACATTCTAACGACAAATAATTCCATATTCCCCCTCCTAATTATTACTCTCGGATGTTGAATTTTTGGATATGATGGAAAAACGCTGAGTATTTCATGTATTTAGCGTGCCCAAAAATAATTTTATTGAATTTCTAGAACGCTAAAACGGTTTTTTTTTTAATGCGTTTCTTTCTCCTGCTCTCCCCTCTTCCTTCCCTCCATCATAGAATTAAATCGTATTTAAAAATACTATACAGCCTAGAGCTGGTTTTCATTTTGAAAATAATGACGAAGAAAATCAGGCTGTAAACTTCGTTAGTGCATCTCTATGTAGATGTATAAGCTTTACCCAGACTCTATTGTGGTACTAAATTCTACATATTGTCTCTGGATCAACGTTATATGTATGCTTCGTCGGAACTAAAGTGCTATTTCTAATCGAGTGTCCCTTTCAATATATGCTGCGAAGCATTCGCTTTAAACATTCGCCATTATTCGGGGTTCTTTGAAGTGGCCAAAAAACGTATTCGAAAAGTTTCACTCGTTTGGTATTCGGATTCGAGATGAATATCCTGGTCTCGTCCTTACTGCGTACAAAAGCTGTTTTGATATCTTTGATTTACATTCTCTCTTTTTAGAAAACCTTATCAACGGTGCATTAGGTACTACTGTATGAACGAGTATGTGAAAGATGGTGTTCTAAATTCGGCAATCGAGTGTCCTGTGAAACTGGGAAGGTTATGCCAACTTTTGTGTAGTGTATCGCTCGACGCTTCTGTGTATCTGGTTTAAGATTGATGATGAACAAATGTGGAAGTTACGTATAAGTGAGTAAATTTTTTTTCCAAAAATTACTGATTCAAAAAAAACGTTTAAAATACTTATTTTTCCAGTTTCTGGTATTTGACAGGCTGGAAAAATACAGTTTAACCAGTGTTAGTGAAGAGCATCTTCCATACCGCTAAAATAAACAATATTCTAGGTCATTTCCATTTCATAACGTTATTTTTAACTACAATATATGGGGTCGTGGTGTTGGAACCATGAAAAAAATTGTTCACTCAATACAGTATACGCTTTTCAACGATTTTTTTTTACTTTACAAAAATCAGTTTCGCATATTAACTCTTCGAACGGGAACTATTCTTGTTTTTTGGGCAACTATGTCATTTTTTTCAATATTAAGGGCAACCGTAATTAAGCATTGTACGAGTATTAGAGTAAGCCAATCTTGGAAAATTTTGAAAGTTTTTCGTAAAGCCAACTAAAATTTTTCCGTTTGGTTCAAAACCAAGATCCCCATAGAGTGCAAATGAATGATATCAACCCATGCTCTAAGGACCCTCCCAGTCAACATTTTTTTTTAATCGAAAAATAAATGTTTGCACATTTTTAAACTCAAAAATGATTTTTAATGGCAAGCTTTCAGCACTTCCCCTCTTCAGGTTTTTTTTTTAAGTATCATTTTCCGTTTTTTCAATTTTCTAAAGAACTTTAACGGAAATTTTTCTTTGAGAAATACTCCCTCCCCCCAATAGATGCCGGACATGAATTTCAAACGATTAAACTCAAAGTTCAATTCTATTTCCAATTGATGATTTTCCGGTAGTGCATAAAGTATGATTTTTTCGTATTGTTTTGAGAATTTTGCGTCATTAAAATTTTTTCCAAAACTAAAAAATATGTATTTTTTGGTCAGTTTTTCTTATTTTTTGAGTTTGTTCCTCGCATAATTATCTTCTCGATCGCCAAATTGAGCCAGGAAATTGAAATTTGGTATGTATATTTAGTATAGGTCCTAGATGTAACTTTTGCTGGTGTCGACATTTTAGTCCTGTTGAACTTCCCTTACCCTTACCACTGATGTAGTGATCTGGGTCGAGTAAAAACTTGATCCATTTGAAGTCGGTTTTCATCACTTGTACTATTTTCATGGGTTCTTAATCAGCATCTTCGCGTACAAAAATACAGCGTGAAAAATTGCTTTTGGGTGTACAAAATAGATGAAATATGCCCCTTTTGATGTAAGTTTTTTCATAAAAGTATTTTTCAACTTTTGACAAATCTATTAATTTATTATGTAAGATGTGAAAATGAACCGTATTTGAGTATTTCTGAAAAATGAGTTATGACTGAAATTCATGTCCTACATCTATCTCGGGCAGGGGGGGGGGTTCTCAAAAAAAAAACTCCCTTCGTAGTTGTCTTGAAAATTGTGAAGAAAAAAAATGCAAAAAGTGAACTTTTTTAAAACTCGCTGAAAATAGAAGGTAAAAATCAATCAAGAATGATAATTCTAAGTTTAAAAATGTGTATAATAATTCGATTTTTGAAAAAAAATAAAGATTAAAAAAATTTCAATTGTTATGTAATTTAAAAAAAATTTTGATCTTTTAGTCAGTTTTACAAATTGAAAAAAGTTGAGTTAGAAAGCTGAAATGTTTACTATTTTGCAATTATTGTGACCCCGCCATTTATAGATTTTCAGGAAAAAGTTTAATTCAGCCCTTCCTGTCCCCCCAGCAGATCCTTTTTGGATCGTGATTCCCTGATACGTACGAGTTTTCAAGGTTCAAACCATCAATTCACGTTTATTCTGACAAAATTTAGTTTTCCTCGTTTTTACGATATAGTTCCCTTTGTTAAACCCCATGAGAAGTTTATGGTACTTTGGACCACTGGTTTATTTCATTTATTTGGATTGAAATTTTGAGAATCTTCATTTTGGAACAAAATTTACAAATTTTCGTTGGATTTCCGAAAAAATTCTATAATTTTTCAAAATAGCTCCACGCAATACAAATTATACTTTATCGAAGATCTGGAAGTACTCCTTATTGCTGTGAGGGGAGGGGAGGGGAGGCTTACGTTTATCCTTATATGTATTTTCAGTTTTTCGCTTATTGATGGGCTGAAACTCGATGTTTGGTGGTTTCCATATCATGATACGTCAACTTCAGAAAATTTTCCCAACTGTCACGTTATATCAGTAACACGATTGCATATGTAAAGAGCTATAAGTACACATAAAACTCGTGCAAGTTTCGTGCAACGCACAAAAAGTATACTCAAAGCTTCGATAAAATACAATACAGCTTTATACCTAAGCAAAGAGCTCGAATAACGTAGACAAGAACGGAGAAAAAAGCGACGGTAATTTAATTTATTATTTCGCCGATGATAACATCATGTGCAGTAAATAATATTACCCCGCATACGCCGTATTTATTTACAAGATAAAAAATGCTTTCAGCTTTTTGATATTTTAAATTAAAGGCAACTCGTTTAATATTGTTGGTACCTACTACAGTATAATGTACACTGTACAGTAGGTTTGTGGTGAAAATCGTGTATAGCCATTTTACTCTCTCGCGTCTATACAATATAGGTAGTTGGTTAGATAGTTAGGTAGGTAGGTAGGTAGGTAGGTAGCTAGTTAGCTTATAGGTATGTTAAACAAAGCGAAACTACTTTTTCTCTTCGGTGATCTTTTAAGTCCGTTGAAATTAATTTTATCGCTACTAGTATTAGGGGTACCTATACGTAATTTTTTACATGCATGTCTTAAAGAGTGACAGAGAGAGAGAGAGAGAGAGTGAGTGGGGGACGGGAGTTCGTTATATAGGTAGGTACCCCAATCTAGCGAAAGAAATAAATATTTGACGAATATTGCAACTGATGGAAGAACGAGTTAAACCAATGAAAAAGTACCGTCTTTCAAAAGCAGATTTTTTCGCGTGACGCGACGCCTAAACGGCCTTCCTTCAAATAATGACAAAGCAGCGAAATGTTGCCTACATCTGTTCCGTGTTCGACGGATAAGTGCTAAAAAGAGTATATAGGCGGCATTTGCCACAAATGGCTATATTCTGTTTCAGACGTTGAATTTTATAAATGTACACGTTTTTTCTATTCGATATACTATTATTCGATTCAACGTACAAGCCTTTGCAGAGCTGCGCGTTTCCTACTCCACACAGTATATACTCTTGTATATTATATTGGTACCTATACGTAAACGTATAGACCTTTAAAGTGGTCCGCGGCCTTATAAAGCCTAAAGCCTACTACCCTTTTTTAAAGCCGGCCCACGATAAGGCCAAACAATATGTAAGGCAGTTCTAATATTCAAAATTTATTAACGAAAATATTTTTGGTAACTTATGTCTCGGAAAAATGATCAAGGTCTTTATATAATGTTACCTAATCCTTGTGCCCTTCGCTCGGCTGCATATTTTCTTAATTTTTTTCCTGTCCTTGACGTTTTTGTTGTCGGCCTCCTTGTAAAACTGATGTTCAAAAATGGATCCAGACTATGAGCATTTTTTTTTTCACTGCGACTTTGTATCGTTTTTATATTGTCAAAAGAGATGGCTGTCAATCCACAGCAGGTATTTTACGTGTGCTAAAAATTCTGGTGGGTGTACGCCCCCCCCCCGGATTCCTTTTTCCGCTGTGAATCACATTTTATTTCAGACATTGAGCTGCAACATCTATAAACTAAAGAGAGGTTACACCAAAAACGAAGTAGGTAATTATTTTTCAGTTTCACCCATCGACTGATTGTGACGTCACGTGAAAGAAGTCGAAATGTTGGTAAACGTTTTAACACGCACATTTAAATTATGATAAACGTAAACAAACGCGAAATTTTAGACTCTAGTGTTTTAGTCTGTCAGTTTTAAAAATTTTTTAAAATAAAAATGGTGAAGGTTATGAAAATTTTGTAGAACTTTTTTTTTTTAGAGAAAAAAAAATCTATATGCTAAGAAAATAAACAAAATAGAACTATTTAAAAATATATTAATCATTTTTTCAAAATAATATTTTTTAACTATTTATATTTTAAATTAACTCAATAAAAATAAAAATAAATGAATAAAATTGATTTAAATGATTAATTTTATTAAAAAAAATAATTATCTTGAAAAATTTATTATTAAATTATTAATAAATAAAATTATTGTTCGTTAAAAATTCAAGTTTTTGTTTCTCGTTAGATGATGAATAAAAAGGCACTGAATTGTTTGCTTGTCAGTCATTTTGTTGTGAGTTTAAAAAAAAGATGTTAAAATATTTAATTAAAGTAAAAATACGATTATGTAGTAATCAAATTTAATTATGAAAATTGGAAATTTTATCAAAAGAACTAGAAAATGAGCAAAATCTGTTTTTAAATGATTTTCTTTGTACATTGGAATAACGGATAAAAAAATTAACCATATTTTGCTTATTTCCTAGTTCTTTTGATGAATTTTTTGAATTTTCATTGTTATATTAAATTTGATTATTACGTATTCGTATTTTTACTTTAAAAAAAAAATCAAAAATGAAAAAAATTTGGTTCATTTTTTTTTATTTATTATTTCAATTAATAAAGAAAATTATTCAATATTTATATTAACTTAAAAAAAATAAATAAAAACAAATGTTTCAATTTTTTAAAACCAAATAGTGTAAAAACAAAATTGTAAAAACAAAAACCCAAAAAATTTTCCACTTTTAAAACTCTGAATTAATTACTAAATTTCTTATAAATTTGGAAATTTTGGCATCAGTTCTTTTTCACAAATTTA